>PRKT01001017.1:29418-96075 GCA_003671525.1 Saccostrea glomerata | reverse complement strand
CTATATACATGTACATAAACTCTCAACTTTGAGAGTTTATTTATTTTTATTTATATCATTTTGTATTTTAAACTGTGTCCATTTTCTTAAAACACAGGTATATTGAATTCAGTATGCAGATTATTGAAGGGAAAACATCAAGACGGGGCAAGGAAGACAACAAAACATGATTACCCAGATTGAGGATCCCAGTGTTCTTTGGTACAAACACATTTTAATAATAAATTTCATGAAATCTGTTACTTGAAAAAAACATTTACATTATTTAGTGCTTGAATTGCTCGGGAGTCAATATCGTCATATAATTGTTAAAAAAAAAAAGGTTCAATTTCCTTTGTATAGTCTCAAGCTACTCAGCCTACCATAAGAAAATTAAAAGATCTGTCATGAAGAAGAGGCTGGTTCTCAACTTTCATATCATAAATGGCAAGTATTGTTTAGAACTAAATTTAGATTATTCTTGATAAAAAATAACATAAGGGTTTTTGTCAATTCATAGCTGTTATTTGTGATTGCACTGTGTATTAATTTTCAAAATCAATTCATTCTCTGGTGACCAAGTGCAGCAGTTTGCTTCAAACTCATAATTTTTAAAAAAAAATATTGACTATATTTGTCCATATGTACAAAATGTTAATCACGGTATGAATTCTATTTCAGCATGATTGTCATTTTCAATTTGAGGGACTCTCACCTAAAGTCCTTTTACTGTTCCATATCAGGAAAAAGGTCATGAGCTGAAACATGCAATTGGGGAAAAAGGTACATATATCCTAAACCATAACTTCAGTATCATTCTGTATACATGTACAGCTAAATTAAATACCGTATAAGTGGAAATTTTAGCGAGAGGCAAATTTTACGATTTGTCCTTTAAAACTGGTAATTTATTTTTAGCGAGATGCTATTTTAGGGACTTTAAAATGCACATTTAAGAAACTAATACAAATAAAACGCAATTAATTTTTAGCAATATTTAATTTTAGCCATCTCAACACCCTCGCTAATAATGCCAAAATTAAATCCTTGCTAAAAATTCTACTTATACGGTATGTAGCACAATATTGTTCTCTTTGTAAACTGACAACTGATTAGTCAGGAAACCTATGATTTTTTAATATTTCAGGGATTTATTCTTTGTTTTTGTGTAGTACCCTTAAAAAATACATATTTCTCAAATTGTAATTTATAGGCTTTTTGTGATAAGGGATACATGACCTAACCCATTGATTCTTCATATAATATGTCAATAACAAGAGTTCCACTCATCTTATTAAATTAATAAATTTACATTTTTTGCTTTTTGAGGTTAAAGGTCATGTATGAACTGTTTATTTATTAGTAAGGTTGTGCCTTGTTTTTAGTTTTATTTATCATGGTATTGTGAATTCTGATAACACGAAGCCGTTGAAAATATTCATACTTATGCATGGCACTGAAAAAAATACTTTTTTTTCTTTTAGGAAAAGCATTAGGAAAATGCCTGCATGGGGAGAAAAGTTTTGAACTCTGAAAAGGGAGGTGTGACAAAAACATTTGACAGTTGTTGATTTCCACTAAAACCAATATCAACAAGAAAGAGGACATAAAATAGTTTTATGTTGATTCACAACTTTAAATTTAAGAATGAACAGTTGGTTTTATTATAAAACATGTCACATACAAAAAAAACATATTTGTAAAATGTACTTTGTCTTTGATATGTATGTAATTTGCAGGATAGGATGTGGGCAACATATACTGCCAAGAATCTTGATGATTTTGATTTTATGTTTGTAAAAAATAATGTTTTGTATTGTAATAAACAAAGTTAAAGTCAGCTTTTTCTTAATATGTATATTAATTATGATGTTTACATTTCCGCAACTTATCAATTTGGAAGGAAAACTTATTCATAATTTGAATAAGGCTTCATTCACTGGAATGGAAAACGGAAATTATTAACTTTTGTGGTTATTAAAGATGGTATTTAATTAAATTTAAGGTTTGTAATTATCAGATTGTGGTTATTAAAGATGGTATTTAATTAAATTTAAGGTCTGTAATTATCAGATTTAATATATCCTAAATACTGTGTTTAATGGTTGTAAATATTAACTTTACTTTTTTGTAAAGTCAAGACAATGTGGGACATTACATAATATTTAAGTGCATGTAAAGTTAATGTAAAGGTTACCTTTTCCAACTTTGACTTTCTTCAGAAAAGCCAATTAAAGGCATTGTAAATAATAAATTTACATTATCTTTACTTGTTTTGTAAAGCCAAATTTTCACGCAGTGAGGGAAACCGGTATGATGAAGGTATAAAAACTGCTGAGTTCACGAATATCATTATAATAGGAATCTTAATGTCTAATTTATAAAATACTAATATTTTGGAGTTAAGATGACGAGGCCCCGGTCGGCATGGGTGGACATCGGTCTAGTGTGAAATAAAAATATTGTGAAAATTTGAGTTGAATCTGTTTTCAGAAACAATGTTGGTCTCTGGTAAACATGACACTAATTGTATTTTCTGCATGTTTTGAGATTTACAAAAAAGCAAAAGATAAAAATGGAAATAAAAAAGTATAATAAGGCATAACAAATTTAAATATCATTGTAAACAGCAAGTGGATTTTGCAATAGTTTCTTTTTTTGTGATAAAGAAACCAATAAAGACACACTCATATAACTTTCAAGTGAACCTACCGTTAAATATTTTAAAAATAGAAGAATTCTTCACCATGAAGAATAATTTTTTCGCGAGAAATTGAAGCATTTGAATGGCTGAGTAAGTAAGTTATGTTCTAACAAATTGAAAGCCATGTACTAAAAATAGAAAGCCATGCACTAAAAATAGAAAGCCAGGTACTAAAAATAGGAAACAAGGCACTAAAAATAGAAAGCCCAGATTTAAAGATAACAAGAATAGATATGGGTTACCCTATATCCAAAGATATTCGACTTTTAGATTTAATATGTTTAAAAGTATAAAATGGGCTCTTTTGTTATGGAAATGGTGTAAGTTTCGTGGGTCATTACAAACAGAACACATACCTGTTTCCGCAAGACCAGTTAGCCTTGGTATACACACTTGCGATGGAGTTGTTAAGCGCATCTAGCGACCTCGGAGAAACACGTTTTTGTTCTGCAGAGAAGTCACGGTGGCAGACAAAACTTTTTTTCTTAATTATTTTTTAACATTTGCATCTGCATCAAAGTGTGTTTAAAATGGGTAAGGAAAATCAGGGCCGGACCGGGAAACTCTAAACTGAAAACCTTTTCTTTAAATTACTGAAATATACTAATGTATTCGTCACGGAAAATAGTTATACACATGTATAATTCAAATTCTATGTAAAATAATATGCTAAACTTCAACCTGAACCCGGTTTTCAGTTTAGAAATCTCGTACCCGGTTCGAGTATTGCTATACACACTTTATGACTATTCCCTGCATTACACAGTCTACACACGAGCAGAATCTGGCCAGAGATTAAAGATTCCGTCATGCATTTAATAATACACACACACAGGATCATTATTATTTTTCTCTAAGAGGAACCTATCTGATATTTAACGGACAATTAACATGAACTTAATACAATTGTTGATTATAGTTTAATCAATTCATCGGTGAAAAGAAACCAATCGAAGAATGACCTAGATATTCTCTGTTATCAAAAATGTTTAAAAAAAAAGCTAAGGAGGGAGAGAGCGTAGGAATATTATTATTTTTTATTTGCATTTTGGGGGAAAGAGATATCACCTTTGGAGAAACAAATTACGTTAATTTTGGTTTCTTTTACGTATGACATTATTCTTATCATGAACAATAATGTATCTACTTATCATGATGGAACTATTTTCGTCGGAACTATTTGTGTGACATGCCGCTGACTACAGTAATATATCTTGAACTGATAGTAACAACTGATCGAATAGATTGAAAAGTTGTGTACTATATAAAGGAACGCACTGATAATAGAAAGTCATGCACAAAGAGTAGAAAACCAGGCACTTAAAATGGTAAGCAATACACTGAAAATAAAACATCAGGCATAAAAAATAGAGTTTGTTCATTTTATTTCAGAGGAACTATATTGTAGATAATTTGATTAAGGAGAGAAATGTCGTAAATACCATAAAAGTTGTAAACACATAGTCAAGTTTCCACCGTCTTCATAACTTTCAGCCGTCCCTATTGACATGTATCATTTTAACAACAGTTGTGTTAATGGTCCAACATTATAATCTAAATTATTACCTAACCTACTAAATAAATTATAATTAGGCATTTTAAACTGTTTTCTGGTTCATTTTAATGTTTTCCGCATAACATGCAACAGTCAAAATTCTTTAACCATTTCAAAACTGTCAATCACGCCATTTGCATCAAAAATTGCATTGGTAGCCCATCGTATACCTAATCGCCGGATAATGTTACAGAAATTTTAAGGACTACTAGGCCGATCTGAACCTATGTTTTGGCATCGCTCACACCACAAATTACCACTGATTCTAACCGGTCAACGATCACAGTCCGTGAATTGTTACTAAGGCATTTGATTTATTATAGTGATCATGGAATAGTTCTTGAAATGAAAGACTGATTCCGCAATCTTTTGGCATCACTAGCAATTGAGATGTATAACGTGGTTACTAAAAGAAAATTAAATGTAGTGCGCAATTTATGCTTAAATAAATGTTATTAGAGGCACAGTTTCCATGATAGTCTTCAAAATTCAAAAAAGTCTTCAAGTTCAAATCATGATATGGGGGGTAGGGAGGGTGTAGGGAGAGGCAACAATGAATTTGAAATTTTTAAAAAGGAATATATATAAAAATTCTTTAAAATCCTTCTATTCAAGAACAACAGTCATTTTTAATGATGAGGAAGCATCTGTTGGAAGTTAAATATTCAAGCCATCACCTCCCTCTTTATTCAAATTTTTCTATATTGAACTTATTTGTGCCTTTTCTAGTCAATGTGCTCATGTGAGAGATGTGGTCGATGGACCTCTTGTTGTCTTTTTTGATTTTGTGATATCTTTCATTTGTTTTGGGTTTATATTTGTATTTTTGTTTTTTGTTTTGTTTTTTAAAAGAAACTTCGAGTCATTAATTATTTTTTTTTTTTAAGTTTAAATTTAAAGTCTTGTTTTCTTTTTAATTCAATGCACATGAACGTATAATTGAATTTCAAAAAAGAAGTTTCTTGTTACTTTATGATATGAAAGTTTTGATTTTATTCGTTAAGAAAAAAAAATAAGCAGTCTGATTTAAACAAAAAATGTTAATTAAAAAAAAGACTTCCTGCATGTCTCCATGTTTACCCTCCCAGATGAATCTTAAAGCTTATTTACCAGGTAGAGGAAACTGCCTTATATGGATATTGTTACGATTGCGCACAGAGGTGCTCACAGCAAACAATGGTCCAATCCAGTGAATGAGCCGAAAAGCATAATGGTCTACTACATGTTTATTTTTACTACAAACACGTGGGTCAGGGAATTTTAGGACGCGATTTCAAACGACTGTATGAAAGTCAGCTAACAATTTTTTTTTTGAAATTTGTCATGAAAAGTACGAAGATTGGGTACTAATTAAGATTCCCCATGCTCACATTAACAAACAAAGTAAGTTTTTCTTGTTAAATAGTACTTTGAAATACCGCTCACAAAGTCTTCACTAGTAAATAAAACTCAAGTTTTTAAACTCGATATTCGTTGATTTGTCATGTTAGTGGTTACATTTATGTAGTTTTTACTCAATTATTTGTTACCAGAAATTAAAAGTTGCATGAAGGATATGGAAATAACGAACAGTATTCAATCTCAACGTCCATTAAACAAATTTACAAAATAAGAGCAGAGCAACCACGGACCTCCGAAACATCAGAGGTGGGATCAGGTGCCATGGAGGAGTGAGCATCCCCTGCCGACCGGTCACACCCGCCGTGTGCTCGTTGTCATAATCAGGAAATAACGGAAAAAATCCGTGGTCAATTCAGTGTATAAATAATGGACTAACAATTGGTATGAAAAACGTCAGTCAGCATTTCATTCAATGATAAATTGTATTTGCTGACAAGATCATTGTATCGACCATAGAATTTACGAAATGATTACTTTAAACGAGACTGTTGATATTCTTGTTTCATCAACTTGCTTGTCAATAATTTACCTCGTTTAAGAAATTGTTCATACGTAGAGCATGCTCTTGCGTATCGAATCAACTGAGATATAAATACTCCGTATGCAGATGATGAAGGTATATTGCTGCATAAGTAAGAGAAGTTGACGATAGAAAAGTTAAAGTCATCACGTTTATCAAATAGCTTGGTTGTTAGATTACCATTAGTGTCTTTTTCAAGTAAAATATCCAAGTATGAAGCAGAAGTGTCGGACTCTGTGGTATCTTTTATCTCAAGCTCACCAGGATAAATCGTGTCGACGTAGGAATGGAACTTATCATTATTAATTGACAATATATATATTGTCTATATATCTAAATGTCGAGTTGAAGGCCACAGCAAGTGTTTTCTTCTTTTCACGCAAAAGATTTTGCATAAATTCTGCTTCATATGAATATAAAAATAATGTCTGTAATAACGGAGGGCAATTTGTACCCATGGGAATTCCAATAGATTGTTGGAATACCTGGTCTCCAAAAACCACATAGATATTGTCAATCAGAAACTCAAGCATCTTCTTGATGTCAACTTCAGAGTACTTATGTGTGCAATCAGAATCTGTTTTAACAAAATAATTTTTCAAATGACCAATGACGAGGTAAGTAAACTTACGAGTTCCATTTTTGTTGAAGAAGCAGCTGTCAATGATATCAAAAAGCCTGGATTTTAATTTGTCGTGGGGAATTGTTGTGTATAAAGTTGAAAAGTCGTAAGTTTTTATGCTGTTGATTTTTGTAAAGTCTTGTGATTTCAAATTGTCCAAAAGTTCTTTAGAATTTTTAAGTATCCACATCTGATTTACACCACTTCTTGAATATATAGTTGTACAGTACTCTTGAAGTTTTTCCTTCACTACTGTCAATATTTTAGTGAGAAGTAACGAAAGAGGCTTGGTTGAACATTTACTGGAACCTGCAATGTATCTTGTGTGTATTGTTTGTAAGGATTCTTATGAAGTTTCGGAATCCAATATAAATAAGGTAGTTCAAATTCATTTTGGCTCTGTGGAATATAAAAAGTATTCAAAACTGACAGGTGATTTTGAAGGATTTCTTCCTTAGAAAGAGAAGTATATGTATAAGTAGGATTACCACTTGTAGAGTTAAATCCAAGTTCTTCTAGAATGCAATTTATATAATGAGCCTTACAAACGAAGACAATGTTGTTACCTGCTTTGTCGGCAGGAACCAGTACGTATTGATCGTGTAATCTATCTAATTCTTTTTTCACTTCTGGTTTATTGAACACAGAAGGATAGATGGTTTTCATTTTGCCCCTCAGTCTTTTAATACGTGACTTTAACATGGATCTGATACATTTAATCCATTCTGACAAGGTGTCAATGTCTTCTTTTTCATATCTGGCCCATCGTCGGGCGTAATTTTCAACACAATTCATAATATTTATGAATTTCCGACGCCAGTTGAAGGATCGGGGTTCCCTATATTTAGGACCTTTTAAAATAAGTGATCTAAGGTCCTCATTACGAACTATTTTTACGTCACCAGTAATAACGTGTCCAGCAGGACTATAGTTATAGGGCGAAGAAGAACATGAACACGAAGGGGGATTATTTTTCAGATAGTCGATATCAAGGCCATGTAAAGTGTTTTTGTAATATTTTATAAACCAAAAAAAGTATTCTTAAGTTGCCTTTTTTTATTTACCTGTTATATAAACCCTCATGCACATTGATCATAGAACATGAGTAGCATATATTTCGAAGATTTGTACGTTGTAAACATTGACAATACGTGAGCACACCTCAGAGTTGATTGATTTTGGACCAAGGAATAGTCACGTGAAATTAACTTTTCAATGACAGTACAGCTATACAGCACGGGGAAAGCTGTCAACAACGGACTTGTACAATGGAGTGGAGAAAACCCTAATTTTTCATCATTGTAAATCATCTGTATATAAATGTGAGCATGGATTCAGTAAATAATAATGTTCGTATTGTATTAAGTGTGTAAAATGCTTGGAAAAATGCATCACGTTTTTCCGAGAGCGATTTAAAAATTGGCCTTTTAGAAACACACGTGTTGTATTTTTGTAGTAGACCATAATGCAACTCATTGAGCTGATTGGTCGATTTGTCAGTCACGTTGGTTCCTCACTTAACATGTAAATTTATTCCGACGTCACAGAAAATAGTTTCCTCGACCTGTTTAACTGGTTTAATAAATAGGGTCAGAAGTTTCAATTGCTCTCTCACTGCATTTAGTTTCCTCGGTCTCCATCACTTAAGAATTACAATGGGCATTTAAATATTAAGTGTTTTGTGCATTTAGTGTGTTGAGCTTCAGAGTAAACGTCAGAATTACCGTTTTTATGTTATTCTTCATGTTTTGTTCATCATTTTAAAGAAAGAAACCCTTGTGTGATGATAGAGTAGCGATGCATATTTTTCCGATGGAATATAAATTTACAATGAACCATTGTTTTTAAAAAGGTAAGCCTTCATCTCAAATTAGCACCATTTAACTAATGTGTGTTTTACATTTCAAAACTGAGTGTAGTTTGAAAGTTTCCAAATCATTATTTAATGTTTGGATGAAGTGCACTGAATTGGCTTATTTTTTTTCTTACATGGGAAAGAAAACAATCTTCAAATTATAAACATTTCTAGAGTTTAGGAAGCACTATCAATTTAGAAAACTTAATACACATGTGTGTTCCGGTGTGATAGAATAGAAAAACATTAAATCACTGATTTAAAAATACTTTGCATGAAGAAAGTGTATGTATAATGTATTACTGATTTAGCATTTGAGTAGATTTTAATGTGTCTGAAGGTCACGATGCAGGGATCAGGCAATCAAATATCCTAGTAGTTTAGGCGAAATTTTATTTTTTACACAAGCAGTGCATTTTTTCTTTGTTCTTTACCTTCATTTGTTTTAAATCAGCTGCTCCGATTTTCCTTTCTATGATGCATAGTTTATGCGTGTTGCTGTCTGATAAATGCAATTATTGTGGCGTTTGACATGTATAGGAATGCGCAAAGAGTCTTTCAAACAGCCTTATGCTTTGAGAAACATCTACAGGTTACACTGTAGCAGCGATCACTGATTTGTTTATACCCTTTCATGTGTGATGAAATAATCGCCAAACAGCATGTAAGAGTACTTTTTGTGTAGATTTATTTGAGTGACATCATAATTAAAATTCCTCGTACAAATTAGTACGCCTCCTCTTTGTAGCCTTAACTGTGATGTGTTTTTTTTGTGATTATCGTCTTTAAAAAAAAATAAAAAAAAAAAAAAATAATATGGATAATCTAATATAAAGTAATCATCTCAATACTTTCAGTAATCGTCTCATATTATACAGTTATAGGCTTGAGATTTTCTTCTCTATTCTCTTGTATGAAATACTGGTTGGAAAATATAAAACTAAAAAGTAGTTTAATAGTTTTTCCTGTAAAAAGATAAGTGGAAAATAATTGTCTTTTAGATACAGAAATCAGTGGTCCAATAACATTAAAATAATAAATCAGAGTATAAACCTTTGAAAAATGTTCTATATAGACGAATTTCACATTCCTAAGATTTATTTCCCGTTGTCTACGTAACGCTCATTTTTCCCACTTTGTCCTTTGTAAGTTGCCTGTTAATATTTTTAATCTTCAAACGTCATTCGACAATTTCGATTTGTACCTGTGTGGCAACGGACTTTGAAAAAAAAAAATTCAAAGTGCGTTAAATTTGGGACCAACTCAACGCTTTTTGATTTTGTTTTTCAAAGTGCGTTAAGAGTATGTTTTAGTCATGGAAAGATTTTATTTGTTATTTATCTTTCAAAAAACTAAGCCTAACCCTAACTTCAAAAATGAATTGATTTACTCCCGTCGAAAAGAGAAGAAGACGGGTATAAGATCCCTCAGTCCAAATCTTTATCTTTCCAAATACAGGGTCGGTAACAAACAGGGGAGGGGAGCAATAAACTTAAAAAGGGTACGCTTCATTTTCAATGCTTATGCGATGTATATATCTTTCCAAAATAAGTAGGGGGGGGGCGGGGGGCTTAGCCCCCCATCCCCTCCTCTAGTCCTTCGTCCAGTCTCGATGTCTATGCTATACTCAAAGCATTCATATAATTATGTATTTACCTAACTGGTATGACGTTGAAAACTTTCAATAATAAATGAGTTAATTAAAACAGATGAAAACTAGAAGTTTTTAAGTACAGTATTACGTTTGAAAGAGAAAGAATTTTCATATATTTGAACAATCAAATTGGCCCCTTTTTATTATAATAAATGCCAAGTTGTTTGAAGCTTTCCTCTATCAATACCTCCTATGCACCTTTACATCTACTTATCAAAGACTAATATTAAAAAAAAAAGAAAGAAAAGAATTAATGAACTTAAACAATCGTCGCTCTTTTTTTTCAAGACCCTTTAATTTTCCCTTTTATTTTATCAAAACCTTAAATATTTAAAACGTCAATATCTCAGGTCCTACACCAACTTTATAATAGAACAGTTATCAAACCAGGATCTGTTATTTATCATACCGATTATTTGTAGGAATATTGATCAATTTACACATTTTTTTTTCAAGGCTTAAGTTATGGTCGATATTAACGCACTTTGAAAAAAAAAATTTCAAAGTGCGTTAGCTTGGTCCCAAATTTTAATGCATTTGGAATTGCGTTATTTTTCAAAGTGCGTTGTAACATACCTGTATTACAAGAGTTTGGAGCAACATGAAAAACATAATGCAACTATTTATACAGATTTTATTTCTTAAATACTGACCCCTAAAGTTGGAAGGTTATAGAGGTAAACAATACCTTAAACTGATTTCTCCTGAACACATTTTAAACACCCAGAAAGGCCTTGCGGTGGCCAGTATTACGTTGGAGAGTTACAAATGTTATCCAAAGAGATATTAAACCAAATTAAAAAAAAGGTTGAATTTCATTTTATCAGTATCCAATTTATGATGGACAAGAACGTTTTAAATTTCCAAACTATGAAAGAAACTACATGCACACAAAAATTATCTTGCTCTCAACAAAGAAATAAAATATAAATATTTTAAACCACTTACAAGTTAAAAGACTACAATGGCGCACTATGTCGAGGAAATGTGTAAGTCACAATGCAACTACGAAATGCCAGGGAATATCTAATAGTACAATTGATAGAATGCGTAAATATGGTGAGGTCCAAATGAGAGATAGAGACAAAACCAATTAAATTGGAAATTCAATAATCTTTAGATCGAACATTGTCGCTGAGTATCAAACCAACTTACCTGAATTACTTCAAAAAAGAAAAAAAGGGAATTATGTTTCAGTGTTCATTATGTTTAAAAGCAATCCTTTCCAATGTTAATGTACACTTGTTACCTCTGCTCATGTGATCCAAACATAAGAGGTCTGGTCACAGGACATGATCCGTAGATCTGTTTACAGAAACTGATTTCTTACTATGCAAACTATTTTTTTAAAACAATGCATTTGTCAAAAAATGGTCGAATTTGCGTATGGGATGGGTGGATAAGGATATCTTCTCCCAGAATGAGCATGATAACAGAGTCCTCTTTCTCAAAGTGTCGTATATTGAAAGTATGGACGCCTTACTTCTATTACATCTGTTTAAAATCTTAAGTTGAACATAATTCAGGGATTAAGTAATTTGATTATTAAGATACTCGACTATTTTTCGAACTGAAACATAGCGTTATTTTATAACAAATATTTTAACCAGGGACACATCTCTTCCCAAACTTGCTTTCACTGAGTAAGCGATCAAACATAATTTTTAAACATCTCCCTTCCTTTTCTATAACATTCAATTCAAAGAATCTTCATGGTTTCAGGATATGACGTCATTTTCATACTGTGACGTCACCAACATGGAACAAAACATATCATAACATCTCCATTGATGAATTTTGTGTATAGAGGATATCTATATTGTGTGATTTGATATTGGATTTATCTATCGAGTGGAAATAGTGGAAATTTCGAGTGGAAATTCGTGAAGTTTAATATCAATATCAAATCACACAATTATAGATGTTCTATTTATTTCGTACGACTTTCGTTTTAACAAAACTTTGAAACATCCCCTGCAAAACAACATGAATGATTGCAAATTCAAATTCATGACGTATAACTTGATGACGTAGCACCGTTGATGTTGACATGCCTCGAAAAAGAGTAGATCATGTTCAAAAATAAAAATTTTTCCTATCTGCATCTTTGAAAACATTATGTTACAATTGCTGGAGCTTTACATCTGACCGAAAGTTGTAAGGACCATGGGATCTCTATGTTCGGTGCCAGAAAAAAAGTGCTAGGCCTAGGCAAATTAGATTCATTGTTGATCCATGGTAGTTACATCTACATTACATATACTAAGTAGGCATACGTAGCATAATATAAGAAAGCATTATTGAAGATGTTAACTGAATCTTATAACAACAACTTAATTAACTACTAGTTTTTTTTTTCAGAAAACGATTTAACGGGGGCTTGGGTGAGGTCACATCTGTCCCCAAGTAGCCAATAAAGGTTCCTTGTTAAAAAAAGACACTTCTTTGAGATATACTAGTCTTTTTCGTGCTTTTAACGATAGTATTGCCCTTTAACGTTCACTTTATAAGGGCAACAATTTTCACCAATAAAAGTTTCAATAAAATAAAATCTTGAAGCAAGGGATCGTGTCAAAACCGGAAGTGTCATTGATAGAGCATCTACCCGTGGATAAAGCATAAGTTTATCTAATGGCCTGTGTCACCGATAAATGAGTATATGTGTTTCGAATATAATTCTGATCTGATTTTGGGGTTTGTACATATAGAGATAGTTTGCAAACGTTTTGATCGTCCTTTGTATTTAAAAGATACAAATAATACTAGAAAGAAAAAAAAACCGTCAGCAGCGATTGTTTTTAAATTGAGTTTTTTTTTTTGGAAAATGCTAGAAAATAAAGAAAATACAAATTATTAAGTGTAAGAAACAGTATAAAATTGCTCTAGTAAATTCATGTATTACATGTAGCAGTAGCATCTAGAAGAAGGGTATACTCAATACGTAATTCGTCTCTTTTATGTCATAAAAGGATTTACAGGCTCGTCGTCAGAGAATCGATCCAGTATAGAGAAAATATTAACTTCAAATCTATGTCCAAGTACCTTTAAGTAAATCGTAAGCCAATTTCTAGTGATTTATTTAAATTATGAATAAAATATGACTATTTAGTCTGCTTTACCTTTCTGGAAAAAAATGTCAAATCAAAAACAACTGTTATATATGTCATTGTACTTTCCTTAAATTATTGATTTATATTTCTTTTTCACAACATTGACCATAAGTGAAAATCCTCTTACATAAAAAATTGTTAATCTTATGTAATGAATTTTAAAGCAAAATCAAATTTCATAATCTTATCCTGCCTCTGATCTCTCTTTTTATAATAACTGCATTAGTTCTGATCCCGATATTATTATATTTTTTAAAATTGACTCTGAGATTGAAATTACTGTTAAGGTCAGAAGGACCTTTCTTCAATGATAAGCATAGAAGTCGCCACTAGAACAAAATACAAGGGGAGATATTTCCTATTAACATTGACTCATCTTTATTGTCATCATCACATGATTAATAAACATTCTCTTATTAATCAAAATGAAGTTCTTATTCAATTAGATTTTTAAAATTTTCAAAATAAAGTGTCTCAGATTAGTCTTTTCCATGTTTTAATGAAGAGCAAGGTAAGAACCTTTCTTATCTTATTAAACATTTTTTGCATCGGTCAAATTTTAGTTGTTTTCATACCAGATAAGCCTCAAATGAAGATTGTAATGCACCAGCCATTAACCATAAATAATTCCAATCATTTAATTTTAATGGAGTCAAAGATTGGAACTTGTTATTAGCAACAATTAAAATTGTTTTAAATACTGGACTTGAGTTAGCTCCTTAAAACTGTAAATAACTGGAAAGGAGAGTTGCCCAGTGTAATATAGTCAAGTCTTGTTTTCTTGGTCTCACTTTTTTGTTAGTTGCTTTCGATTATGACCATTTGGAGATAGGGTATACGGTGGTTGTTAAAAAGGTCGGAAACCTATTGTATACAGAAAAAGTATGACCTTTGTTTAATGAAATTGCTATCCTTTGTTTATATTCATGTAAAAAATCAGGTTCATGGACTAAAACGTTGAATAATTACAAGTTTTACAACGTACTTGTAAGATTCACGGAGCAATCACTCGACGTTCAGTGACGAGACCAATCCAGGTTAGGTTTCATATTCGCTTTAACACAGTCTGGACATCTTGTTTTTCTTCCATAATATCTTTTGTGCTGATATCAGTGAGATCATGAAATAAATGTCTACGCATTTAATCGATCGGGTATGTAAACAATGTAAAACCATATAGGTGCAATGTCCATACGATAAGTGAGGTATTGAGGTATCGTATAAGTTGTAATTTGAGCTCTCTCATGCATGACAATAGCAGCATTTTTTTTTACTTTTAAACAACGATAGAAACTAAATAGCCTTAGCTAAATTCCAAAAGTTAAAAAAACCAAAACACAGGATTCATAATAAAGAGATGAGAAAGTATTGTAAGTTTATATAATATAAAATATATAATAAAGAGAAATAACCCTACAATTATTAAATTAATTCTGTATTCCATTCCATATGTCACCAAGTGCAGCCTTTTTGAAAATGCATTTTGTATTCCCCTTCTCTGCATATCGGTATTATGTAGTTAAACTTAACATGTTAATCGTATATTGATAGTAGTAATGGTACATCGTTCAAAATAGTGAATGCCGTGGTATCTCGTTTACAACATGAACCCAATTCAATTGTTCGAAAGTTGTTAAATGATGCTCAGGTAACATATGAGTCGTACGGGCATTTTTGATGTAATCTACCGACTTCATTTTTAAATACAGCTATTTTATTGCAGCACGAGGGCAATAACAATATCAAATCACGGGTCTCCCTCCATACCCGTCCTGATTTCGTGTCTAACAGGCATAAAAAGATTCCAAACCTTTTGTAATTTGAAGATATAGAGATTTGGGTGTAAACTTTAATCTTATATTCTAAATAAGAATGACAGGTTCGATACCAATGGAGACTTTTTATACGGCTTGACTTCTTAAACCATTTGAAATACATAGAAGGTATCAGAAGTTTTATCCATTTCTTTTTCGATATATTAGTGTTACAGATTTCAAAACGTGTAAATTCGCCGACTTTTGATCTGTGCTAACATACATGTACCTGAGTTTTACAATATTATCAAAACCTTGAATACGAAATAAAATAATAAACAATGAATCAAGTTTCAGAAACTAAAGAAACTAAAGAAGGTGATCTGTATGAAAAAAATCAAAGAGATACAGATGAAAACATATTTGAATAAAAAATATTTTTTATTGAGGAAAAAAAAAGAAGATTTTTTCATGGTGTATAGTTTAGCTACTACGAGGGTTGAAAATCAGTCACGATAAATGGATGCAATTTTGACATTTTTGTAGACGATATTTTGCAAGGGATATGAGGCTCATCTAAGAGAATTGTTTCTTTGATATACATGTAAGTGACATGGCTCAAGAAAAGGAATATAATACATACGGGATTTTCTCTTGAAATATAGAAAAATACTTAAACAAATATATTTTTTCTGCTTTTAAAAATGACAAGCTTAATGAATTTAACATGAACCATTTGCGTTCAAATTAAAAAAAAAATTTTTGAAGGGAGTGCAATTTTTGACCGTGGGTGGAAATGATTAAATAATAATTTTCCGTAAAACATGAAGAATTTCACCTTCATAATAAAAAAAACTCGCGCTTTTGAAAGTAATTTAGAGTAATATTTGCTCCTAAAATCATTTCTTTGCAATTCACATGAGGCAATTTTGTAATTTTTTTAATTTGTGTGATTCAAATATATATCAAAATCAACTATATATAATTATGCAAAATAAAAAAACAAAACACAAACATATTGTAATGTGAATTTTGTATTCAATTTATATTGAATAAAAGAGAATGAAATCAAACAGACGCTTTCACACATCTTTTTAGTAATACAAAGCATAGAGCATAATTCTAATGCTAGGGTATATGATTTTAAATATATATTTATATTTAGATGGAGAAATGAAATCTTGATTGAAATTATTAAGAAATTACTGTTTCAACACTTATATTGTTTTAATACCACAATCCTGCATCAATAAAAGAAGATATTGAATTAAGATCATAGTTACAAAGAAAGCAGCCTTTTGCCATTGAATAAATGAATTAACTTATTTTGCATAGTTGTATTCTTTCACACAAGGAGGAGTTATTGTCCAAGGGGACATTTTTGTCAGAGATTGGATATTTGAATGGAAAGAAAATATTGGATTCTTGAACTTATTTTACTGAACAAATATTTTCAATATACCTTATAAAAGCATTCTTTAAAAAAATTTTAAAAACTTGATGTGAAATTAAATAAAACGTTTTTGTAAAAAAAAAATTGATATCACAAAAGGGCGGAAAACCCTTAAACATCTGTCATGGTATTTTTCTTTTCAAATGAATAAATATTACTTTTTTTTACCTCGATCATACACAAAACTATACTCACTTTAAAAGTTGAAAAATCTTAATTTCCGTTTCTTTTTCTGTCAATGAATATATTAAGATTTTCGAGGGTATTTAGTGCTTTACCTTACCGTCTGTCTTTATTTCTCAATTGTCTTTAACCTTGCTAATGATTTTTTTTTGCGGATGGAGCTACGATTTTCATACTTCTCGGGTATATACCTTGTGGAAAGGCAATTCTTTTGGTACTGCCAAATTCTATCTATTGACCTTGTTTTTTGCAAAAATATAACGTTTTAACCATGGACAAAAAGTGGTGTTAGGGTTTTCGTGCATCGCATATGTATTCATTGGGACACGGTTTTTTAGTGGGTATAAATGTTTTGATCTTGACCTTTAAGACTGATCCAATTTTCAGAAACTTACCATCGTTTTTTTTAACATTTATAATTATGGCTTTCATTACAAACAGGCGTATTCATTGTGACAAACCTTCTTTTGTGTACCAACCATTTCAATTTTTTGACTCTTGAAGTTTTCTATGCATTTTTTTAAAAATATTTTTTATTCGCCTTACACTCAGGAATGAACTAACTGAATATAACAAACAAACAAACAATAAATAAATACCCATGAAAATAATTTGATGCGACCTCCTAAAAGTTATTTTGCAATCTCATCTTTTATCACAAAAATGTATATATTTCGCATGTCGGGAAGATCTTTATAAAGCTTTTTTCAGCTGGTTGACTGTCTCTTTTTTATACAAAATTATCAAACCTTTCTTTATGTAAAAAAGCTCGTATTACAATTCTTTCACGGTCTGAAACTCCCGGGTATTTCTGCGTTGCACATTAACAAGAGGAATATAAATAGTATCCAGGTAACACCGCCCTGTTTTACCTGTATATCATGATTCAAAACAAAGGGATGCGAGAGTGGAATACATTTTCTTATTTTAACTAGGATGAACGAAGTAAACTATTAACAAGTAAGTTTTAACAGTTAATTATGTTTGTTATTCTTATAATTCTAATGTTCATCTTTGTTATTGATTCCCTGTGTTTTGATTGGACGAAACACGTTTAAGAAAAAGTTTATACATCGATAAATTTTTCAATCAGACCTACTTTCTTGGCCCATCTAGGCTATCAAATAAACAATAAAAGCAGTTATTTCTGGTCTGTTTTAGCTAAATTATGAAGACAAGAAATTTCAAATTTAATTAAATAAAACAAAACTGGCGACAAACAGCTGACGGACGCCATGAAAATGTTTATGCCACTGTTGGATCACGGGTGTGAATTTTTAAAAATCGTTGATGTCATATGCTTGACGTTCATAATACGAAGCAAATCAGCCCAATTTGTATCGTTTTGATGGAAAAGACATGAACACTTTCAGTGCTTAAATTCTTTAGATTAGTGATACTCTCATATATTGGTAAGCATATTCATTGAAAAAAAGTAATTGGAGGTCACTAAAAATCAATTTACTGGAAAAACATACCTTCAGTGTATCATAGCAACTTTAGACAAGTAAACAAAGCAAGCATTACGATTTTGAAAAGTGATGCAAACCTGGAGAAATCTTGCAAAAACATTAATTACATTGTACGAGTATACCTATCTTTTATTGTACTTGATCGACAAAATTTTCAACCTGTGTTACAGCAAATGTATTATACATGTACATGTATATAATTATATATTTAAGGGGTAGGTAAAATTCTATATAAGGTTTCTGGTATTTTGTGAATTTCAAAGATATGTTCTTTGGGTACAATGTATTACGTGTATACATGTAAGTTTGTATAATATCTTAGCCACGGTCTGATAACTTGAACATGTCTGCCATTATTTCTACGGAGGGTGTACGTCCGCCTCCCGTGTACTCTCTATACGATGATTATAACAGGACAACATAGCCTTTTGAACAAGGAAATAACTTACATGTATACATTATTGATCAAATATATTTGCGACATTATAGATCCGGTCTGCCTGATTGATATTTATTTTAATTTGCAAATACAGTTAAAACATATTTACCCTCATAGATTTTTTTTTATAAATTTCATCAGGAAAATCAAAAGATATCATCTGAGAGAAATGTTCTGTTGTTATCAATTAAAGCTCAATCAACTTCTGGTGATTTTTTTTTTTTTAAGTATAAGGAGTATATGACATTTTAAGTCTGCTTTAACCTTCTGAAAAAAATGTCAAATCAAAACATCAGTTATATACATTTATGTCATTGTTCTCTTATTTTAATATTGATTTATATCTCTTTTCACAACATTGTCCCTAAGTAAAAATCCTCTTGCAAAAACTATTATTAAAGTTATATAAAAAAACTAAAGTAAATTAAATTCCATAATCTGATCCCACCTCTAATCTCTTTATTTATATCTGCGTTAGTTCTGGTCCCAATTTTATTACATTTCAAAATTAATGTTGAGCTTGAAATTACTGTTCGATATCATCATATTTCGACTTATTTACGGTCATAGGGTGCATTCATCAATAATAAGAATTGAAGTGGCCACTAGAACACTTGACAAGGGGTGATGTTTCCTAATAACATTGAAATTATCTTCGAAATCACTTGAATTGTCATTATCACATGATTGTCGTAATAACTAAGAATATTCTCTTATTAATCATAATGAAGCTCTTAATAAAAAAATTATAATTTTTGTCAAAATAAAATGTCTCAGATTAGACTTTTCCCTGTTTATAATATTGATCAAGGAAAAGCTCCTTCCTTTCTTACTAAACATTTTTTGCATCTGTCAAATTTTAGTAGTTGTCATACTATATAAAATTCAAATGAAGATTGTAATGTACCAGCTTTTGAGCATAAACAATTACAATCTTTTGATTTTAATGGTGTCAAAAATTGGAACGCGTTACCAGCAAGAATTAAAACTGTTCTAAAAACTGGAATCGAGTACGCTTTAAATGGAAATGTAAAAAAAATGGAATGGAGAATTGCCTATTGTAATAGTAATGTTTTCTTAGTCTTACTTTATTGTTAGTTGTTTTCGAAAAGAACCATGTGGGGATTGGGATAGAAAAGTTCGGAAAACCTTTTGTGTACTATGAAGTATGACCTATATCTGATTTAATTTCTATCTTTTGTTTATAAGTATGTGAAAATATAACATAATAATATAACAATAATTTAAATAATATATAGTTATATAATTTAGAGAAACAAACCTAAAAATATTCATATAATTCTACTACATTCCCTATTTCACCAAGTGCAGACATTTTGAAAATGCATATTGTGATCCCCTTCTCTACCTATGGGTAATACATTTTTTATTAATGATGAGCACTGGTGCTTCAGAATTTCGAATGCCATGGTATCTGGTTTACAATATGAACCAAATTCAATTTTTGAAAAGTTGTTACATGATGCTCGGGTGACTTATACGTCCCGTGAGCCCCTTGCTCCTTTTATTGATGTCAGTTGATTAATTTACTGTATTTCTTTTTCCAAATGCATCTATTTAATTGCAGCATGAGAACAATGATAATAATATCAAATTACAGTTTTCCCTCCGTATCCATCCTGATTGCGTGTCTAACAGACATAAAAAGATACCAAACCTTTTGTTATTTCATGATATAGAGGTTTGTGTGTCAACTTAAAGCTCATATTGTAGTTTAGATTGACATGTTTGATATCAATAATCACTTTTTAAATGCCCTGACTATATAACTGTTTAGATTTAATATACTGCAAAAATGTATTTATTTTAAATTTTTTTTAAAGATGGATTTTCTTTAAAGACTGTTTGTTTCTAGTTTTTATTTATTATTCAACTTTCAACGATTTTCTGTTTTACATGTTCTTTGTTGATATTGTTTAATTTAATACATGGGTTACTGTCCTAAATAAATATTTCCTAATGATTATAATAAAAAAAAGTTAATATGATTGTTTAACTTAATAAGCAACTTCAATTGTTTCCTCTATCCTGAACCTGTGCGTTCTCTTCAGGCTCACTTTGTTTTAAAAAATATTCTCTGAAGTAAAGAGGTCTCCGATTTAATATCACATTATGAAGTATCAAATTAATATGAAAAGTTCAAGGACAAGGAAAGAAAACGTAAACTGGCCAGTATTTCATTGTGTTCCTCGTGGATTTACACAGTAAAGTTACCTTCTAATTTCTCAATTCTGACGCGGTTTTATAATGAGAAAATGTATATTTTTATTTAAATTCATCTATTAATAGCACCCAAAAGTAGGCTTTATTTAGTATATGTACGTGGGTTTGGATAAAAGCTGATTTTTTTTATTAGATATAAGAGACATTAGAGATTAGACATTGTTTTGAGTAGAAATAAGAGACATTAGTGATTAGAGATTGTTCTGATTAAAGATTAGTGACAAGTTATACATTAGAGATTGTTATTTTTAAAGATCAGAGATATTAAACATCAAATGTTGTTTTGATTATAGACATTAGAGTTTAGAGTTTGCTAGGATAAGACATTAAAGACATGAGATAGTGTTATTATTAGAGAATAGAGACATTAGACGTTAGAGATTGTTATGATTAGAGATCAGAGACATTACAGATTAGAAATTATTATGATCAGTGATAAGAGACATAACCGATTAGAAATTGTTCTGACTAGAGATTAGTGACATACAGGATTAGAAATCATTATGATTACAGACAATGAATAGGATAAGATTCATTTTGCGTTAAGCTTAAGGTAGATTCTAAACAATACGTTTTAAACATTCCCCGTCTGATAAAGTTATAAAGTGAAAGCTTTCTAATCTGTCAAACGTGCGATCCGTCACACTGTGAATTCCGACTTTAAATTTTCCTATCATTTTACAATATATTCATGTTTCTCTTCTCTCTGCTATCAAATACTCTGAAACAATGTTCGGATTAGACATATTTTTCTGTAATATCAAAAATATCGACAATAAAACAAATAAAAGGAACACTATGCAGGTTTTGCATAAATACTAAGCAATAGTTAATTTGATTCAATATCAATGTGATAAAGGCTGAAAAATGTATTTTCCAAATAAACACATATTAATTTAAAACGTTGACAACAGTAGAGCAGATATGACTCAGTATCAAGGTGAAATCGTCTCATTTTACACTATGCACGAGGGTTTATCAAAAAGTTTGTTGACTGAGGCTATAAAATTAGTATTGCGTTGTCTATGCTTTAAAAATTTATCAGTAATATAAAACAACAAAAAACAAAGAAATGTTGAAAAAATTTTGCTTGATACGTTCATTATTTGCAAAATTAATATTGAATAAAAAGACATATGATCACCCGTCGCTGTCGCCGTTTATTTTCATGACGTCCGACAACGTCATTGTTTTTCAATTTCCCATTATTCTACCTCATGCACTAATAATTTGATGAGATTCCCTAGAGCTGAGTAAGGACCCCAGCCCTGTGTTGTTTATATAACTTATGAATGTCATGAACAACAGCTTTCAATGCATATAATATTTTAAATGGATTCATACACTGGCAAAGATCTAAGCTTGATTGAGCCAGTATACCACGGCATTTTGCTTTTTGATATTCAATATCTACAACACATGATCAACGTAAATTTTTACGTGATTGATTTTTCACACCTTGACTAAAAATTGACATTAATTGTACATCCCTTTTCTCTCTGGATCTCTTTTTTGGCATTAAAAACAAGTACGCTGGATGCATTTAATTTGTCCGTAGCCAGTTAAAAAATTTTCTAGGTCTTTACCAGTTTTTAAAGGCAAAACTTCATAGAATTTTTGAGAAGGAAACCTCTCCCCCTCTTGACGTCATTATCAAGGCCTTAGTTTTTGGGGCATTGCATGTAAAATTTTCGATAAAATTTTATAGGACTTCCAGTATGAAGTAAAATTTCTATATTTTACGGAACAATAGGGTCCCAACACATACATGTAGCTGGATGAACAAGAAATAATATTCATGATTTTTGACTTATTATTTAGAGAGAAAAGATTATGCTATTTACATATTTTAAAATTCATTGATGTACCTTGAGCGGTTTTAATTTTATGGCTTAAGTCTACAAACTTTTTGATAGCCCCATGTAAACGGAAAACTCTTTAAATTGTGACATTCAATTACCTTCCATTTTTTGGGTATCAGCGAGGATATCATTTCAGTGGGGACACAGGTGTAACCATAATCTATTAAACATAATTGTTTGATTAAGATACAATGTCCATAGTAAAAATTGACCTTGCTTGTAGAAATTATTTCATATACAACGCCCTTTTAGAATTATCACACTTTAAGCGATATGCTCATTTAAAGACTGAGCTTTATAGCCAGGATTTTTATTACACACGAAAAAGAAGAAGATATATTGTAATAAAAAATTGTGATTAAAGACCGGAAAACAGAGGTACTTTTAATTTAATTCTTTGTATTCTAAATGGAATACGGGTTTTTAATTATCTGTTGTCATTTCACTATCGCCAACTCTGAGTCACAATGACTGCATAAAAATATCACTTAGTTCTAAATAGTATTTATTAATAAAACACTGAACACTTCTCATTGTGCTGTAAAACTTATGCCGAAAATTAGACCAGAATTAGTCCACAATATACAAAATAACAACGGGGCAACAGACATTGACATTTATTTATTTGGGGACCCAAATTTGTGTCAACAAAATAATATCAATATTGTTAAAGCTGTACATAAATATTATTAAAAAAATCAAAACGATTACCTGAATAACATGCGTAAGCAATCTGTATCGTTTACAACCCCCCTCTTTCTCTCTCTTCTCTCCTTGCATTCCCATTCCCTTCCTTTCTTATTTTCCTGCAACCTCTTCATTCTTCATTTCATATTATTGTATATTTCTTGCTTGCACGTCACGTGTATAATTTTGTTATTTGTTTGTGTTGGAGAGGACAATCTATGTTGGCTTAAACTGTGTACAATCCCATTTATTGTGTTCAATAAAATATGATTAAATCAAAAGTCATTTAAATAACATCTGAAATAAGCAGTTCACTTGCAGTGTACTCATTCATATAGGGCGGTTTTTTAGGAAAGGAAAAATAAAGAAACTTATCAAGACTTGTCAAAGTATTTTATCATATGAATAAATATTAATTTTTTTATCTTGATTTTATTTACAACTCTCTTAATTTTTAACGTTGAGAAATCTTAATTTCCGTTTCTTTTGCTGCTTATATAATAAGATTTTTTGGGGTATTACCTTGCTTACAACCTTTTTAGCGGGTAGGACTATAATTTTTTTCATAATTATCAGGTGTATTCCTTGTGGGAAGATTAATCTTTACGTACTGCCAAATTTTATCTATTGACCTTGGTGTTTGCAAAAACATCACAATTACCTTGGACAAAAATTGGTGTTAGTGCTTTTGTGCTTCGCATGTGTTTGGTATGAATTGGGACAAGGTTTTTCAATGGGTATAAATATTTTTACCTTGACCTTTGAGCTTGATTTAACATTTAGGATTATGACTTTCAGACTTTACAGATGTGTTCATTTTTACAAATCTTCCTTTGAGTACCGACAGTTTCGATTTTTTTTACTTTGAAATTTGGAGTTTTGTATGCATGTTTTTTTTCTATTATTTATTCAGCTTACACTCAGGAATGAACTTACGGAATATTACAAACAAAAAATGCATTTGAAAAACTTTGATGTGAACTCCTAAACGATATTTTGCAATCTTATCTTTAATCACAAAAATGTATATATTTCAAATATTTGCAGAAAAACGAAATCGGGAAGATCTGTATAAAGCTTTTCTCAGCAGCTGGTTAGCTATCTTTTTTGTACAAAATTATCAAACCTTTCTTATGTTAAATAAAAAAGCTTGTATTACAATTCTTTCACGGCCTGAAACTCTTGGGTATTTCTGCCTTACACATTAACTAGAGGAAAATATATATACTATCAGGGTAAGAAAGCCCTATTTTACCCGTGTGTCATGATTTAAGACAAAGGGATGCAAGAGTGAAATTCATTTTCCAATTTTAACTAGGATGAACGAAATAAACTATTAACAAGTAAGTTTGAACAGTTAATTACGTTTGTTATTTTTTTTTAAAATATTTTCTCACCTTGGACAATTGACCATACAACATGTACAATTCATACAATTTTTCTTTTCTTTTTTAATGTTTAAAATGTCATTTCTCCACCATTTTTTTGCATTTTTCCTTAAATATTGACCAAAATGAATTATTGCCAGTTACTAAAAGTAGAAAGAACCGATGCAAAAATAAACAACATATTTCTGACTCTAAATGTGTGTCCTTTAAGTTAATAATAAACATCAGATTCTTCTTGAGACTGCCTATAAGTGCTTATTTCTTTATATCTGCATTTTTTTTGTCATGGGAAAGAGTAACACTTTAAGTTTCATGATAATATCACAATTATTAAGAATATTATGGAAAAATAAAAAAAAAATGTAAGTGAACATCGGCGCAAGAAAGCAAGCGTAATTTACGTCTCTTATAACGTCATGATATCTTTTTCTGCTATACTACACCTGAATGTTAACATCAAATGATTTTTTAAAGTGAAATATCACTCTTGTCTAAGGACATATAGCTATTGAAATTCACTACTGTCCATTTTTTTCAGCAGATTAATATTTCAGTTGACATTTAGTTGAAAAATCATCTTAACTATTGTAGGCAGCAGATCTAGAGAAAACACATTGTTTGACGTCGTTTGTGACACAGAACGATCCCCACTGTCTGCATTTAACAAGTTACATATAGTTATCTTCTTCTTCCATGCGGTAACTGTTTTAAGTATAGAAAAAAAAAACTTTAAATCTAATACCGCTTAAAATGGGTGATATGTCACTTCTGTTCGCTTTTTTCGTCTTTGGTGTATTTAAACCATATTCAAACTATTTACTACATCCCCGTGCCACGTTTACGCGTTTTACGACGTCATTTTCATCCATAAATGTAATTAGTCATATATCAGAGATTGATTATCGCAGAACATTATCTAGATCAAATTATATCACAACAAAACAATGTCTTTAACCGAATATTTCATAATAATTAATCACTTTGAAATGTAAAAAAAATAACAGTCTTGAAACATGATTCTTAAAGATCGTGATTGGTACATTATTGAATTTATAACGAACTGCCGGATAAAGAGAAATTGATACGGTGACCAACCAAGTTTATTTCCCTATGACATATTTAAACATTGTTTATTTTTCAATCACTCTGTTCTTTTTATTATAATCATCTAAAATGAAACAGATTGCTAATGAAATAAAACTACAATTTGATTGAACAGCTGAGAAAAGAAAAATATCAAATGTACTTTGAATGAAAAGAATAAACTTTTAAGGTGTTCTAGAAAGGTCCAACGAAGATGAGATTGAAGGGTGACTGTAGAGTGCGTGAAACCAAGCAAGTGCATGTGTCCATTTTTGAGATACCAGAAGTTCTTAAATATCTTATGACTTTCTTTTTTTATACACTAATCTATATCACGTGCATAGTCTAAGTTTCATAAATTTGCATATATATGATTATATATTTAAGGGATAGGTAAAATTCTATATGAGGTTTGTGTAACATTTTGTGAATATTAAGGATAAATATGTTGTTTGAGTACGATGTATTACGTGTAAGTTTATATAATACAGTATCCGCTGTCTGATAACTTGAACGTGTCTGCCATTATTTCTACAGAGGGTTTAGGTTTGCCAACTGTGTACTTCCCACACGATGATTATAAAAGGACAATATAAAGTAAACATATGCTCAGCATTTTGAACAAGGAAATAACATATTATTGATGAAATATATTTTTGACAATATCGATTGATATGACTGATTGATATTTATTTTTACTTTGCAAAACAGTTAAATTGAATTAACCCTCATAGATTTCTTTATAGATTTTTAAAGGAAAATCTGAATACATCATATGAAAGAATAATTATGTTGTTTCCAAGTAAATCAAAAGTCAACTTCTGGTGATTTATTTAAATTATTAATAAAATATTACATTTAAGTATTATTTACCTTTCTAAAAAAAGTCGAATAAAAAAAATCTATAATTTATGTCATAATGATTGTATTCTCCTTTAAAATTGATTAATAACTACTTTTTCATATCATTGACCCTAAGTTAAAATTCTCTTATAATTTTTTTTTTAAATCATTTAATTAGATTTAAAGTAAAATCAAATTTCATAATCTGATCCCACCTCTGATCTCTGTTTTTGATAGCTGAGTTTGTTTTGGTCCCCATTTCATTATTTTGTGAAATTGATTTTGAGCTTTAAATTTCTGTTTGATATCGTATTTCATCTTTTTAGGGTCACATGGTACATTCTTCAATGATAAGCATTGAAGTCGCCAATAAAACAAAATACAAGAATTGACGTTTACTTTTAACATTGAAATATCTTTGAAATCACCTGAAATGTCATTATTACATGATTTTCATGATAACTAATAAATATTCTCTTCTCTTAATAATTATAATGGAGTTCTTATTTAATTAGTTGTATAAAATTTTCAAAATAAAATTTTTCAGATTACACTCATCCACGTTTCTAATATTTTTAAAGGATAGACACTTTTGTATCTTACTAAATACATTTGCATCGGTCAAATTTTATTAATTGTCATACTAAGTAAGATTCAAATGAAAATTGTAATGTACCAGCTATTAAGCATATGAAAAACCCAATAATTTAATTTTTTTGGAGTCAAAGATTGGAACTTGTTACCAGCTAAAATTAACACTTTTTAAATACTGAAATTAAGTTGATTTTAGAAGAAATATAAATAAATGGAAAGGAGACTTGCCCAGTGTAATGGTCAAGTCATGTTTTCTTAGTCTTTCTTTATTGTTAGTTGCTTTCGATTATAACCAGTTGGAGAATGGATATACGAGGGTTGTAATTAAAAGTTCGGAAAACCTATTGTGTAGAGTGACGTATGACCTATGTCTTATTAAATTGCTATCTTTTGTTTATAAGTATGTGAAAAAATCAGACTTACTCACTAAAATGTTAAATATTTTCAACAAGTTTTACTACGCACTTTTTAGATTCATGGAGCAATCACTTGACGTTTAGTGACGCAACCGAACCAGATATTAATTTTGCTTTATCTTGGTAATTGAAGATCTGTTCTTAGACATCTTACTTTTCTTCCATAATGTCTTTTGTGCTGTTTAAGACATAAGTGATATCATGAAATAAACGTTTACGCATTTGTTGAACTTTATCATCCTTGACAATAGCAGCATTTTTTTTTTATTTTCGAACATCGATAGATACTAAATACAATTAAGCTTTATTCCAAAAAAAAAAAAAAAAAAATAGCAGAGTATACAATGAAGAGATGAGAAAATAATCTCAGTTTATATAATACAGATATATATTATATAGAGAAATTAAACTAAACATATTCACCAAGAGCAGTCTTTTTGAAAATGCATTTTGTGTCCCCCTTTTTTGCCTATGGCTATTACTTAGCTATCCTAAGCATGCTAATTGTATATTTTTGATGAGCATTTATATTTAGTGTTTTGTTTAAAATTGTGAATAGTCATGATATCTCATTTACAACATGAATCAAAAATTAATTGTTGAAAAGTTGTTACGTGATGCTCGGGTGACCAATAACGCAGCATTGTTAAGGCTTGAATAAGGGGGCGGGGCCTAATTTATACGGGAAAAGTTTACTGTGACGTAACACAAAAATATGACTTTTATGTATTTCTCATAATACCTAAAATTGAAATAATTTGAAACTTTTAACTGTATTAGCATAATAAACAACAATAAAACTTATCAATGCATTAAAAAAAACTTGCTAGTTAAATCCCATGTAGCTGGTTATAAACAATGCACTGATCGCGATGAACATGTAAACATGACGTCATTTTGGTAAACATGACGTATTACATGTGCTGTGAGAGGCAGATTGAGGATTATTTTAACAATGAAAAATGCGTTTTATTATTAAACGGATTATTATTTACAGGATTTAAATAGTCAATTAATACCAAGGTAAAGCCTTTGTTTAGTGCGATTGTTAATTAACTACAAATATAATGTATTTTATCAATTATGTCGTGTTTTATGTACAGGTTACGTATATTTTACATCGAGATGCCACATAAAATCGTACTTTCGCAAGGGCATACTCTGCATATATCTGAAATATTTTTTTAAATATAGATAAAGGATATATTCCTTAACTTGAAAAGTGCTGCTGCTTTCTTTATATCGATGCCGTGATTTTATAAGTACACAAAATATTTGGTAAAAGTCTAACATATTTCGACATTGTTCTATTTACTTAAACATTTTTTTATTTAAATGTTAATTCTTTTCAAAGCAGCAGCACTTTTCAGAAACTACAAAGTATACAGAAACAATTAATAGTTTGAATTTTTATTTTCAATTAGGGTATGCCCTTGCGATATTGAAATTTGTTATTGACCTACATTCCGTGTACCTACTATGCGTTCATCACGTGACTGTCCATCGATGGGACCAAACTCTATACAGTACAGAGTATGCTATACTATGCTATTTCTATAAGTATTTAAGTTCTGTGATAATAGAATAGCTGAATAAAAATAAATACAATTTTAAAACAATTCCTGTTTTTTGCACTTTTATTTTCCGTTGATTTCTCATAGTAAGCCTTAACAGTGCTGCGAAGTTGAAGGAGCCCCTTGTTCCTATTTGTTGTTGTCGGTTGATTAATAACTGTACATCTTTTTCTAAATGCATCTATTTTACTGCAGCATGAGGACAATGATAATAATATAAAATCAAAGGTTTTCCTCCGTATCCATCCTGATTGCGTGTCTAACAGACATAAAAAGATACCAAACCTTTTGTTATTTCATGATATAGAGGTTTGGGTGTCAACTTTAAGCTCATATTGTAGTTTAGATTGACATGTTTGATATCAATAGTTACTTTTTAAATGGCCTGACTATTTAACCCATTAGATTTAATATACCGCAAAAATATAAAAATTTTAATATTTTTTTAAGATGGATTTTCTGTAAAGACTGTTTGTTTGTAGTTTTTATTTATTATTAAACTTTCAACGATTTTCTGCTTTACATGTTGCTTGTTGATAATGTTTAATTTAATACATGGGTTACTGTCTTAAATATATATTTACTAATGATTATAATAAAAAAAACTAATATGATAGGTAAAATTAAAAAGCAACTTCAATTGTTTCCTTTATGCTACACCTGTGCGTTCTCATCAGGCTGACTATGTTTTAAAAAATTTTCTCTGTAGTAAAGAGATCTCCGATTTAATATCGCATCATGAAGTATCAAATTAATATAAAAAATTCAAGGACAAGGAAACAAAACATAAACTGGCCAGTATTTCATTGTGTTCCTCGGGATTTACACAGTAAAGTTACCTTCTAATTTCTCAATTCTGACGCGGTTTTATTTTTTATCTATTTATTTATTTATTCAATTTGACAAAAACCACATGTGGCGCAAGTCATACATACAGTAAACAAATATGAAATATTTAGTCACATAGATTTTCTTATATTACATGCATCACGTATGAAGTTACAAATATTTCTTGTAGAATTAACATCTGCTGGATTAAGAATTTCATAAGATATACATGTATTATTAAAAAGTGTACAAAATTCACTTCTTAGTTGTTTATACAGAGGACATACAAATAAAAAATGATGTTCATCTTCAACGACATTTTGACAATTAATACAAAATCTTTCATCTCTTGGTATAATTGGGTTACAATATCTGCCAACCTCTATCTGTAATTTGTGGGCACTTATTCTCAATCGAGTCAAAAAAGAACGAAGATTCTTGGAAATGGAAAAATTTAAGTATGGTTGAATTTCAAGTTTGTTTAGATTCACTTGACTTATTAACTGACTGTAGAATGATAATTTGCCATTACCTTTTTCTCTGATATTTATTATATCCTTAAAAACTATATTCTCAAAATATTTTTTCAAATTATTTTCAAAATCATTTATTGATAATGTATTAGCATTTGAACCAATAACTTCATCAAGTATAGTTTGTATACAGTTTTGCCAACATGTTTTTCCACTTCCTGCAAGTTTTACATCCTCTAAATATGCATGTTGTAAAAGTAAGTTTGAATTCTCTTGATCTGCAACAAGTTTTTTTAATCTATAATAATATCTAAATAATAATTTATAAACTCTGAAAATAATGGGAAGTGCACCAAACTCTACTCTAACTGCTAAATTAGAAGCTTTATTATGGACCCCTAAAATGTCTTTCAAGATGAAATTTTGAATTTTTTCAAATGGAGTTTTATCAAAGTCTTTTGTAATTTTCTTAAAATCACTTATCCAGATTTCAGAAGCATAAGTTAAAATTGGTATAATGCATGATTCATATATCTTAAACTGAGCCTTTCCTGAGAGATTAACATTGTTTGGTAATTTTGATTTGATCATAAAATATGCTTTCCTTGCTCTACCTGCTAAATTCTCGCATGCATATTTCAATTTACCATTATTTTTTAGGACAACACCCAAATATTTATATTCATCAACAAAATCAATAATATCTTCTTTAAACTTCATTGTTTTACAACTCAATTTTTTAAGGTTTTTACTAGAAAATACCATAGCATTAGTTTTTTGTGTATTTACTTCTAGCTTCCATTCACAACAATATCTTTCCAATGAATCAAGACAATGTTGTAGCCCATCTACTGATTCAGATACAAGTAATAAATCATCTGCAAAAAATAAGCTGTTAAAGTTAATGTTGTTCAATTGAACAGGGCATGCTTTCGAAGAATCTAAATATTTTGTAAAATCATCAATAAAAATGTTAAAAAGTGTTGGACTCAAATTGTCTCCCTGTTTTACTCCACGATTTGTAGGGAAAAAATCGCTATGAACATTTGATTGTTTAACAGCACATACAGTAGTAGAATATACATGTTCAATAATTCTATAAAAATTACCTCCAATACCTTTATTTAAAAGCTTATGAAGAAGACCAGGTCTCCACACAGTATCGAATGCTTTTTTAAAATCAACAAAGCAAGCATATAACTCTGTTTTTTTGCAGAAAACATATTTGTTAATTAATGTTTTTAAAACAAATATATTATCAGTTGTACGACGTTGCTTTCTAAAGCCAGACTGGAAAGGGCTTAGAAGAGAATTACTTTCTATATAGTCTGACAATCTTGTTTGCAGTAGTCCACTAAATAATTTTCCTAAACAACTATTTACACTCAAACCCCTGTAATTGTTACAATTATTTGGATCACCTGATTTATGAAGAACCGTAATAAATGACTGATTCCATGCTTGTGGTATCTTACCAGTATTAAGAATTTTATTAAATACTTTTACCAATGTTGGTAGGAGAATATTAGAACTTGTTTTTATAAACTCATTCAAAATTAAGTCAGGTCCACAACTTTTTCCATTTTTTAAATTTTTAATTCCTATCTTTACTTCTTTACAGGTGAAAGGGAAATCTAGGGGCGATAACTCATCTAAATAGGTATTATCTAAGTAACTTCCAAAAGGATTATCTTCTTTGGATGTTAGTAATGTTGAAAAATGATTCACCCAATCCTCCATTTTAATAGCTGAAGTGCTTTCATGCTGTTTAATTTTATAATTGTCAAAATTTCGCCAGAACTTTTTTGTATTGTTAGTACTATCACTGACTTTATCAGTAAGAGATGAATAAAAATTTGATTTTAATTGTTTCCGTGCTTGATTATATTGTCTCCTCAGAGATGTAAAAGTTCTGTGTAAAGAATAGTTATTTTGAGAGGTTTGCAACTTTTTGCCTAGTTTTCTTACTTCATTTCTAAGTTTTAAACAATCAGCAGTCATCCAAACTTTTTTAGGTTTTGCTTTTCTTTTTCGACTTTGTTTAAAATTTGAATAATGTGGTTTCCTCGTTCTTAAGGATTTATATCCAGCATTGTTATATATATTAGTCATTGTATTGGCTATAGTGTTTACATCTGAAAAATTCGAGTCATCTAACATATTGTTTAAATGTGTAAGATCATCAACCAATTCCTCATCTAAAATTGCATCAATACATCTTTCTTTACAGTTTTTCTGACCAAATAAAAGTGCCAGAGCAAAGATTGTAGCTATCATAATTTACAGTAATAAAGAGAACATGTATATATTTATTTAAATTCATCTATTAATAACACCCAAAAGTAGGCTCTATTTAGTATATGTACGTGGGTTTGGATAAAAGCTGATTTTTCTGATTAGATATAAGAGACATTAGAGATTAGAGATTGTTTTGAGTAGAGATAAGAGATATTAGTGATTAGAGATCGTTCTGATTAGAGATTAGAGATAAATTATACATTAGAGATTGTTAATTTTAAAGATTAGAGATCTTAAACATCAAATGTTGTTATGATTATAGACATTAGAGATTAGAGATTGTCATGATTAGAGATTAAAGCCATTAGGTATTAGATATGGTTTTGGTTAGAGATTAAAGACATGTTATGTTATGATAAGAGACAATGAATAAGATAAGATTCATTTAGCGTTAAGCTAAAGGTAGATTCTAAACATAATGTTTTAAACAGTCCCCGTCTGATACACAGTAAAACTCGTTTAGTACGAACACGGATATAGCGAATTTACGGATAAAGCGAAGTTTTTCTGGATTCCTGGCAAAATTCTTAACAAATCCTTGTAAAATTTTACGGTTATAACAAAATCTGATATAAAGAATTTATGGTTATAGCAAACTGATTTTGGGTCCCGTTGAAGTTAAATATAATGAAAATTTACATCTTTTATAACGGACTGTCAAAGATCTCAAAATTTTATAAATTAAACTGACTTATTTTTGTTCATTGAATTGTATATATGATTTAATTCACAATCAAACCTTAGTTATCGGGAGGTTTCTTTTGTAATATTTGTTTCCCTAACATATTTGGTAGTAATACTTGAAGGAAAACATGCATATTGCGAATTCGCTTTATATTGTTTTACAAATTCATTATATAGTTCTTACAAATTACGGATATAGCGAATTAAATTTACAGGTCCCTAGGACTTCGCTATAACCGAGTTTTACTGTATTTATAAAGTGACAGCTTTCTAATCGGTCACACGTGCCATCTGTCACACTGTGAAGTCCGACTTAAAAGTTTCTTCCTATTTTGCAATATATTCATGTTTCTCTTCTCTATGCTATCAAATACTCTGACACAATGTTTGGATTAGACATATTTATCTGTAATATCTAAAATATCGACAATAAAGCAAATAAAAGGAACACTATGCAGGTTTTGCATAAATTACTAAGCAATAGAGTTAGTTTGAGAACTTTTTGATCACCCCTCGTACATAAACACTTCACTTCAAAATTCATGATATTGCTGCTTTAACATAGAACTTCCGTCGTATGACATCATGTGTTTAGTTTGTGCTAGAACCATTATGACGTCCTAATCAATTAAATGTTACTTTTCTCTTACTTTACTGCGTCAGTAGAAATTGTAGAAAATAAAGCATAGCCTACTGAAATTCAAAATCATGCCAAAATACTCTTCAGGGGAGACAGGACACATGTCATATGACTAAAAGGACATATCACGTCAAAATCGGTGATGATATGCATGTTAAATGTTGTTAAAATCAACATTTCTTGTGTAATTTTATTCTAAATTCGAAATTTGTTTACAAACATTTAATTCTAGAAATTATTATTAATATTTTTTTTAAAAGATCTTACAATCATTTAGGTATTGTGAAGTTGCCCAATCCACACATTTGTTTCTCTTTACCCTGCAAGCTGACGTCAGTGACGTCACAGACGTAGTGTTTGAATCACTGTGCAGCGAGATCAAGTACACACACCCGTCATGATCAGTTTTATTTCATAAAAAACAGGTCACAGTCAATGTATCGTGATAAATTTCTGAAGCAATTTTTTTTTAATTAATATTTTTTTCGTGCTAGTAGCAGAGATTCAATCTATTTAGATAGTTAGATGTTTTTATTTTCTTGTGACGTCACAATTGATTTCCCGCACTCGGAAAATACAAACGTGTATCGTTTTTATCATGCTTACGTCTAATTCAACTATGTTCTGTGCGATATTTAGATAAGATTCACCCTGCAATATTTATGCAGTAAATAATAACGATGAAGGACTGACTTTCAATCGTAAATTAAGAAATATTTATTGACAGAATTTTTTTTCAAAATGAGGTTTTTGTCGTTGAAGCTGCCTTGAAAAAATGCAGACATTATCCCTCCCAAATACTGTATAAAATTTAAACAAATGCTTTCAGATAATTTAAACATTATGAATATCAATAAATATTTGAGTATATAATGTATCTAAACTCTATGCAAACTCTAAATAGGGCGGTATTTGTGGGACGATATCTTTCAAATAAGTCAAGAAGTCAAACGACAGAACAGTTTTAAAATGTTAAGTACATTTTAAATAAGTAATATGAAAAATACGAAAAAAAAATTATTGACAGGATTTTTTTCAGCTAACGGTCCTGTTCCTCCTTAATACCTATAATCAATTTATATATTTCTGAATATAATGCTACTTGAATTAATACATTTCTCAAATTATAAAAAAAAAACATGTAGGCACCTATCATTTATTAAAGATCTTGCCCTAATGTTGACAAGTCCAAGACAGCTTTCTCATGTAGGCCCAAATGAAATTACAATAACAAAGTCATAACGTGTAAATGGTGTGCAACTATTTTTAGTGAATGCAAAAATCCTGAAAAAATTCCTCCGTTGCCAACTAAAAGGTATAATATCTTGATAAATGTGTCTTGAGTCAAGATATGTTGAAGATTGTTTGATGTCTATCATGAAATGCATTCCTTTTCATACTTATTGTTAATTGCGTACTAATTATTTTTAATGGTCGGTGTTTGATTACAAATTCTCTATCATACATCTTTTTAAATGGAAAAATAATATTTTTGATAAACATTCATATTGTAAATCTGAAACTAATCCCAAACAGCTATTTAATAATTAAATCCTGTGTAAGTGCAAAAAGGTCAAGAAAAGTAACATCAGTAAATAACTTATTTCCGTTATTTCAAGGGGAAAGGTAAATATTCTAATTACTTTTTGTAATCATTTTGGTATGTTCTTCACCAAATGAAAGACTTGACCGACAAAATTTTCTTTCAACCTGTGGTATAGCAAATTTATTTATAGGTATAGAATAGTTGAACGCTAGTGATCTCATACTTCACTTATGAAGTGAATCATGAGAAAACCATTCATGCAATATCAAGAAATATGACCATTTTACCTTGACCTTGCAGTTTGACCTACTTTTTAAATCAAACTTTGATCATTACATTTAAAGGGTTAGGGCTAGTGCTTTCATACTTTACACATTAATCGTTATGAATAGACCTTACCTTTGATAGCAAGACCTTTGACCTTGACGTTGTAGTTTAGCCTACTTTAAAATTTTAACCTTGGTTATAACTTCTGAATTCGTAAGGCTATAGGATCTTCATACTTTACAAATGTATTTTTTGTGGCAAGACTTTTGTTGGATACCAATGACCTTGACGATTTCCAAACTTATAGAAAAAAACTTCAACCTTGTCCTACTTTCATATTTCATAATTGTATTTCCAGTGAGAATACCCAACTTTTAATATCAAAATATGAAACTCGCATTTAAGAAGAGTTTAATTTTTGCTGAATTGCCATAGTGGGGCATCAATGTCTCACAAACACATTTTGCTTTAAACCTGTTTTGTGTTTTCAGTATTGTAATTCATACTAGATAACCTCAATACTGCAAGTAAATTTGCTAAAATCATGCGATCCCAATAGCACGTGACAAATCTTTGGAAAAAAATCTAAATGTCTTCAGCGTTTAGATTTTATGAAGATTGCATTTGTTACACATGCCATTAATTGATATTATCGTTTCCTTGTGACGTTTTAACAATAATATACCAAGGTAATATAGTAATGAGAATTCAGTGTACCTGCACAAATGCATTGTATTATATAGAGGGCAACGCAAATCGAGCATACACTAGCTATTATAAGCATACAGTAACCGTACTTTATATATGTAAAGGAATACTTGATAAATCCTTAAGATTTATCTAATTAACTTATGTTCGTCACCTGTTTTCATCCTTTAAGTTTGCATCAGAACTTGTTAGGTTGCTTCTTCTTTCTATAATGTCGTCTTTATGTATCTCAGTCCTTTCCTGTTTTTTTTTTTAGAATATTAATTTTACACAAAACAAACAACGTATTGTACGTAGGACTACGGATCAAACAAAGGCAAAACATAACATTCAAATACATGTTTTACTGAGCATTTTATTGATTGTGAATGTACTTGATGTTATATGACAGCATCACAAGGTTGACGGCATTTGCCCTAATTATTAAAAACAAACCTTAGAGGTTGACCAATTAAAAAAAATCTTTAAGATAGAGTAACATGCATTTTAAAAATCTTTTTAACTTTTAATATTTATTCAGCTTTCACCTAAAAACGAAAAAACAAAAATGAATACTACAACGGAAATTTAATTAAATTTGGTCTGATCTCATAAACGTTATTTTGCAAACTAACATGTCTACACAAAAATATTGCCATATTGTGATATTTTTTGGCACAAAAAATGATCTAAGAGGGATCTGTATGAGGCTATTATTCTTAACTGGTTTGCATTCCTTTTTTGGAACAAAGTACTAAATTAAAACTTTCCTTTGGTAAAACTTTATAAAAAAGCTCATAAGACAGTACATTCACGGTCTGAAACCCACGGGTAAAAATTAAGTTTAAATAGTATCAAGGTGAAAAACACTGCTCTACTTGCATGTCAGGATCTAGGACGAAAGAACGCAAGAGTGAACAACATTTAAATATCGAAGCTAGAATGAACTCAATAAACTAATAACAAGTAAGTCTGTTCATAAAAGTTGTTTTTATTAAACTTCCTCAAAAGGGAAAATTTCACAAATAGTATAGACAATCCTAACAGTGAAACATACGGAGATAACGAACAGTATTCAAGATCAAAAGGCCATAACTCAGTAAAATACACTACAATACAGTTCGTGTGATTATATTTCAAAAAGGGAAACACCCATAGAGTAGAATATCTTCAGCATTGTCCACTAGATAATATGTTTATGTTCTTCATTTAAATGTTGAAGAGACCTTAATTTAATAGCAGTTTATACGCTTTATGATGACTTTGGGGCCAACATGATATTGGTGGTATTGATCAAAGATTGATGATGAGCAGGAGTGTCTTTTCCATTATTGTGAAATGTGTGGCCCCCAGAGTCAGGGGTTCCTGTGGTGAAGTGCGCTACTGATTAGACATGTAGAGTGAAAATGCATATTTTCGTTTTTCCCCTGCTCTGTTTCTGGGTATTAAGTCATCAATTGAAAGTAAACATGATACCTAGGACTGGTGAACTATAAAGCTCATGGGCCTCTTGTTCTAAAAATATCGCCAATATTTGTATTTGTATTTAAGCAGTACTGCGTCATTAATGTTACACAAGCAAGTGTGTTATATTGTCCTCTGTTTATAAACTTTTTGCAAAAGTATACTGTTAAAGTGAAATTTTGTTTTAAATTGTTTGTATAATTAATCTTTGATTTATATTATCTTAATCTTGTTGATTTGTAGTAATTGCTCTAAGCTACAGACTGCAGTTATCTGTTTATGTGATAAGGTCATGACCGCTCATCATGATTTGGCTGGAAAATTTAGCTCTTGCATCAGCATTGCTGACTTTAATCACCCGAGTGTTAGGGGGATTGAATGTCCGAAGTGCTGGCCATGTGAATATGCAGAATTTATAGTGTTCACAATTAACGGGTTAATTTAGCAGCGATTGACAGTCTGTAGGTTGGGCAGTTCTTAATATTAAGCGTAGATTTGTGAGTTTAATTAGTTACTCAGACGGGTCCTGTGTGTAAAGTGTTACACATGTTACACGGGAATACAAAAAAAAACTTTGCTGGAAACTTTGGGCGTTTTTATTTAAAAACAGAAGGTTTCGGTGTAACATATACCCAGGTTTTATAGTACAGAGAATTCAGTGAACCTAACACAAATACATTGTATTAAATAGAGTGTAATACAATCGAGCGTACATTAGGTATTATAATCTTATAGGTAATCTATATGTAAATGACCATCTTGAAAAAGAAATCTTTTTGATTTATTACCAGAAGGCTAGATTAGACCGTAGGTTTTTGACTTGTTTGAATCCTTTAATTTTATAACCGATTTTCGTTAGGACCTGTTTCTTTCTTCAATATAGTGTTCATGTACTTCAGTCCTTTGGCGTTTTCCTATATCAATTTCAATTCGAAAAAAGTAAACTGTAAGTAGGTCTAGAGATTAAACAATTATAGAACAATATAACATCAAAAACCACGTTTTTATTTATTTGACTACAAAAGTTAGATTAATTTTATGTCAAAAAATGGCCCTGCTCTTGTATCAATTACTCGACATCACCCTCTGTTCCCATTTGTATATTAAAGTAAAGTAGAGACTTGGTGCTTTCATTTCCTATAAAAAACTTTCTTTCTGAGAGATAAGATATTGAAAAAAAGAGCCTCGAAAAATTGCAATGTACATAAATTATGCAGAAAACAAGCATATTTGACTACCTTCAGCAAAAAATTATATCATGATCACATCCAATTATCCAAAAATTAAAACTTTTTAAAGAAAAAGTTTCATATCTATCATTATGTAATTGCATATTTTAGATGAGAGGTTGTAGTCTTATGGAATTTTGAAAAAAATATTTCAATTTTTTGCCATTTTTAAAGAATTGATGATGTTGGGAAGATTGTACACTTCATGACGTCATTATTAAAATTAGTCATGTTTAATAAATACATTTTCACAAAGAGTTCAAGTAATATGTGTCACATTATCAAAGAAGAAAAACACTTGAATATAAAAGGTATTGCCCAATGCGCTCATTACCTGGTAGCATTTCATGACAAACAAGCAAAGAAAAATCTAGAAGCTATTTGATTTGGCTGAATGGGCCACGTCCGCTTAATTGAGAAAGCCGAGGCATCAGTATACTGCCTTGTAATGGCATCCCTAAAAATGGAAAGGGAACCTTCGGAACAGATGTTCACTTTTCGTGACCAGTCCAAAATGCACTTAAAATAATCAGTTAAATGACAATAAGTTCTGAAAGCCTACTGATGAGCCTAATAGCGGCCACTAGACTTTGAACTGCGATATGTCTGAAATAAATTCGTTACTGGTCCTAAAATACCACTGATATGCAAATATCTTGGGGGCAAAGAATTGCCCAAATAAGCAAAACTGTTGCCAACAATGAAATGGGCAAAATTACTGCCCAAATAAGGAAAAATACATCGCCAATAAAAGGACTAGTCACGAGCAAATACAAGTTCACAAGAATGGCGCCATATTTCATGTAAACTAGAGGTACTGTGAGCAATGGGCTCACTAAATGATACCCCCCCCCCCCGTGTGATGGTGAAACCTTTCATTCCGGGTATGAAAGAAAAGTCTGAAACACTTGCTGTAACCTATATCGAAATAAGTTGAATTATTATTACTTATTCTGAAAGCTGTATCTTGACACCTAATAGACCGCTTTAGACAATCGGGTTAGATCTCAGAGTACCTAAAAATATTACGATTTATTTCCTTTTGAAATAAATCCAATTATTATAGCGATGGTTAATACTATGTCTCAGATCCGAGCCACGGATTTGTGCGCGTAATGCCCTGCCATATATGACGTTATTGTTGTTAAATTTTGACGTCACAATATTTGTTACAGTTGTATTGAGAGGTGGGTGTTGTTTATCTCTTAGCTTAATGTCAATGTCAAATGTTGCCGAGGTAAGATTTAAGAAGATACTATAATTGTCACTGTGCCAGTTTCTGCAAAGTTAGCGTTATCTTCCCTTAGCTCTAAATTCTGATAAATAGAAATTTACTACACATTACTCAATTAATGAGTCAATTTCTAATCAATTCAAGTATTCTTAACATTTTAAAAGGCCGAGATAAATTAATTGAAAGTGTTATTTACGTGTATTTTTCCTATTGAAGTAATTAATCGTGATTTCTATATACTGATACTGTCTTCTCTTTGATCATTTTCTCCGGGGGCAAATGCCACGCACCATACATTGAAAAGTAAATGAATACGTTCAATATTAACACCTTTATACAATATGCTGTCAACACTGCTGGTTGCTGAGATGCTGGATAGCTGCTTACTTGTAGCTGAGAATGGTCATGTGCTGAAGGATCCAACAGCAATGAGGGGTAGCCGATGCTGCAGCAACAGCATTCGCCGATCGAGAACCCCGTCATCTCTTTTGACCTTTCCTTGGCTTGGGCTGACTATTGCTGTCTGATTTGCTCTTCGGCATTTTGTCTATCCGTAGTGTTCTCGTGCATTAAAGATATAGAAAATATACAAAAAGCTCATCGGTAATTATAATTCTGTTAAGAATCAAGGCTGTTTTTATTAGGCTATTATCAAATTATATATAAACACGGGCTGCTCCACACGTCGGCATTGGTTTGCCTAGACTTTTTAACCAATCCGTCGAAACTAGACCAAATATCTATGCATCGGTATTTGCAAAGAACCTTTTCCAAAACTTTAAAATCTAAGATATTTTTTTATGATAGACTAAAACAATAAAATTACTTCTCCGATTCAATAACACACCCTTACCTTTAAAAGTTTCAGCGTCGACTGATGACAAAATGTGGTGTGACGTCAAATGTTCTATAAAGGTAACACTAATAACCCCGGGAAAGAGTGGAATAAAACTATACGGGTTGGCTAACATACACTGTCAGCCGAACCCGATCCAAAAAAAAATAAGGCACATGTATTTCACTTTGATAAATGGCTTTAACCTTTTATCAGGCCTTTTTTAAAACCTTTAATTTAACTGAATGGGTTAAATCAAATAAAATGTTAAATGATAAATATTACTTTCAGTCTAAATTATAAGAAATTCTGATTTTCAGAAATGTTCAGTGCCAAAAGGGATCATAAATGGCTCTTGCTTTCTTGTCAATTGGATTGCACATGTTTCCCAATGTTTGCCATACGCTATCATTATATCTGTATTAATTTTTTTTCTCATTTAGACATGCGTGACCGAGCTTCATTGTAATCATTCAACATTTTCTTCACACGCAGGCCAATGCAACTTAAATTCATCTTGATGACCTTAAAATATGATTTTAAAAATATCAATAATATCTAATATCAAACATTTGCAATAAAAGAATATTCCAAAGTCAATGGTTGATATATTTTTGCATTTGAATACCTTTTTAAAATAGAAATCGTGAAAGTTTTCCTGATATATCATGAAATACAAATGTAGGTGTAAAAACACAAAAAACATGTAAGACCAACATTTTTCAATTTATTGTTTTACGGGAATTTTTTTTTCAAAAAATTGAGTCCGGGGGTCGAAATAAAAATAAAAATAAAATCTTCAAATTCAAGCAGTCGGTCAGAAAAACAGAAATAAAACGAAAAATTGTAACAATCTTTTTTTTAAAATTAAGAATGGAAATGTTTTTTCACCTTATTTTGGCAGAAAAGGGTGTTATTTGAAAAAAAAAATTATGCATGCAAAACAATTATATCATATTTTTTTTAGCACTCAATATAATAAGACTAACTATAAGATTTGAGGATTTATGAGTAGCTACGAGGGTTGATCCAAAAGTAATGTCACTGTGTCAATATATTTAATATTTGACGTCATATTATCAAAAATTATATACCAAAAGATGCATAAAAATAAATCTAATCATAATTGAAATTTTTATCGAAGAATGTTTAATCAAATTGATTTTATAGACGTTTTGAATAATAAACAGAAGGGGTGTCGCCGCGCCACAACTAAACGTCACTTTTTTATGTGTAAATTATTAGAATGAGAAAAGACAAACGCATAAAAAAAGCCTCTATTTGAGCTTCTAAACGCCAAATAATTTTAAAAGACAAATTTTTTCGATATTTTCTATTATTAAGTTGAAAATAAAATGACGTCATTGCTTTTTGATAATAAACATTGTTGGTTTAATCTGCTGTATTGAACCAAGAAAATGTCGAACTAGAGAGTAACCGCTGAAACGAGCTGTGATGCATTTTTGCTACAAAATGGGGAAACCGCCCGTAGAAACAGTAACGATGATTAATCAGACATACAGAGGATATAATATAAATAAGAGACTTCTTTATAGATTGTATCAGCGATTTTAGCGGGTCATGGGTCACTGAATGATCAGCAAAGGACAGAAAGACCGAAAAAGGGAGGTCGGACGGAAACATTCACTTGTGTCTGACGGTGTAAACAAATTAAAGACGGTTAGACAGTTACAGTGATACGAGAAACTTAAAGTTTGTCTTATGGTACTATTCAAGAATTTTGACAGAAGATTAAATTATATTTAGAGTGAGTGTACAATGAATGCCAATAATTCTTATAAAAAGATGTGTGAATGTGTTCGTAAATCTCAAATATATGTAAATAGAACGAAGGGGAAGTGTATGACGGCGCGTATCCGTTAAATGACGTTATTTAGGTGCGGCGACTACCGTAATTGCACTTTGTATATAATTCGATATTTTGAAAAGTATAAATTATTTTCTTTTGAATTTTTTAAAATTACTGATTTGTAATAAATATAGCTTCAATCATGTATAATTTCGTTGATTTACGTCGTCTAGAAGAAATTTTATCGGAGTTGTGACATTACTTTTGGATCAACCCTCGTATCATATATGGCAAGAATATAGAAAGGCTCAGTTTAAATATTTCACAAATTAGACTAATTTAAAAAATTTGTGTATCTTTTTCAATGCAATTCAAATTAATATACACATAGGTAGATAAAATATATTTTATATTTCTCTTGAAAACATATTCAATTATCCACAACTTTTGAATAAAAAAAAAAACAGGTCATATTTGTACCTGGAAGTATCATCTGCAGCTTTGTTCTTCCCTATTGGTATTTTTTTTTTTTTGTCAAGAAAGTTGATATTACTCAGTAATTTGTTACATAACAAGCAAAATTTCATTTTAAATCGGAATATGTTTGATTAATATGATATTGACTCCCTTCCCCGCAGTCACGCATTTTAACGCATATACCATTTCCTATTTCTGACGCAAAATCATGCATTTACCGTTTCCCCGCAATTAAGGATTTTCACGCACTTTAAAAAATTCATTAAATCTTTAATTCATTGCCAAATTTTAAAATTTTCATACTTGCTTAATCTTATAAAATAGGAAAAACTTTTTTTCTAATTAAAACATTTTCTCATGATATTATTTACGCTAAACTTTAGAGAAACTTGTACCATGCTAGAAAGTGCTTGCGGGGAAATGGTAACTAATATTTCTATGATGTGAGGATTCAGTTTGTTTTGCATAACAATTTCGTAAGTTGTAAAGTGAGTGAAAGTTGTGACTCGAATTTCCTCAGTCACGCCACTTTTTGCAGTGTATGCTCAGTCGTTTCATGTAAAATAAAAAAGGACTGTCTTAAAAATAAGTTTCAGAACAATCTTCAAGTCGTATTTCAATGCTTTGAAACAATTGTCAACGATAATACATACTTAAAACCTCTCAAAACAAGGGGCTGGGAGAACCTCACTTTCCGCGTGGCCCTACGCATAACATTTGATCACTTTGATTACTGTTTTGTCTATTTTATTCAATCTTTCATTAAAAGTTAATCTGAAATCAATACTTTTTTTTCTAATAAATGACATGTCACTTTTAAAATGACTGAGTCAATTTAAAAATATATTAAACACTACGACTCTGACATTTTGCCGCTAACTGTTATGCAGTGCAGTGACTATATCCACGCTTCACATTCATGCTCATTAGTTTTGTCAACTGTGATTGGATGGATATATTTACCTTAGCCAATGACAATTGAATTTTTGAAAGGTTTGTAAAAAAAAATTGTTGACGTTTCTTTTATTTTTTCAATGACTATAAATAAGCTATCGGCGGGAGAAACAAAAATAAAACTTGAAGAAGAGACTTTTATTTTTATTTCATTTTAGCCCAAATAAGGGTCGGCGCTCCCGTAAAACGGTAAATAAAAAAATGTTGGCCTTATGTCCAAGATATGATGTAGTTACGATATCAAGAGATTACTTACAGATTACTGATATCGAGTCAGGAAGGTTGAAAGAATTATGGTTTCCATACTTTATATTATGTTTTTCAACATGTTTTTATAATTAATACCTATAAAACTTTCCCTGTAGTGTTGATGTCGTCGATGTTTGCGCAACCCTTCCTGTTACTGTTTATGTGACTAAGTATATATATACTTAACTTTACGAAAATTGTACTTTCCATCGATATCGTCGATATCTTATCAATATCAATTTAGGATTGTTAAAAATATATCCATCTACAAACCATCATCCTGAAACAAAACCTTACTATTAACCTAAGCCAACAAATAATTTCTATTTTTTTTTTTATCAATGCAATACATGTACCTATTTATTTGTATTTTCTGATTAATAATCGTTGATATCGACGACATCGTATCGGTATAAAATTATGATTGTCAAAACTTATTTTCCAAGTTTCACCAAACTCAAAATCTTAAGGTAGGACACAATAAATAGGCCAAAATTTTAAATTCAATTTTTCTGAAACTTTGTTATTTTGTTCTAAGATACAAAATCTCTCTTTATATATGATATGAAAGAAATTCAACCACACATTTTTTGCCCACATAGTCTAAAATATGGCCTATCAGACCCCTGTAAGAAGATTGTGAAATCAGACATTCGACTTGAGAATGAGCCTTATTTTAGAATTATTAATTGATCTATTGCAAATTTGTGTTATACTTTTAAAATAGATAACCTTTTTGTTACTTTAAATCAGTAAGTCAAATTGATGCTGGAAAATTTGAGTAAGATATTAAGTAAAAATAGAACATACATAGCATCGGAATTGAAAATTCACATGTAAATATCCGACAGTTTTGGTGTTCTTAAGAGAAAATGTATAATTCAATTTTTACAAAAAAATCAACAGAATAATTTAAATGGGACCTAGAATAAAATGTGGAACAATAAAGAAATTTGAACCGGTGGCTTCAGATATTTTGGCGATTAAAAAAAAATATAATAGCAAAAAAAAACTAAAAGATTCAGTAGATGACGTCACAATATTTGACCTTTGACCTCTTGATATGACATTGACCTTTGTAGTACATAAAGAATGGATACTCCGTAAATATGCGTCCAACCTCCTGAATTTCATGATCAACTTCGCCTCAAAGTTTTACGGAACAATTAAAATAGTATGAACTGTGAGAGTGAAGATATCTGCTATTATATTCCCGTTAATTAAGAAATTAATCAGTTTCCATTCCAAAAATTGGCATGCTCTTGAAAATAATATAAAGCGGCTTTGATCTTAAATTAAGTTTCATCAATCGACTGTTTACAAATTTTTGAAAGTCACAATTTAGATCAAAAGCAAATTACCTACAGCATTAACAACAGTGATACATATTCAATTTCTTTTGAGAGGCATAAAATTAAATTTTTATACAGTGATAAGTACATTTCATCAATAAACAGAATACAAATTAGAGATTTAGGTAGATTATTTATACCACTATAAATATTATTTTTAGTGCAATTTCTTGATAATTATCGGGAGAATAGATATAACTATTTATATCGTGTTTTTGTGTACGGGTTGGATATGTTTAGAAAAGAGGTGCTTAATTCAATCGCCTTTTTGCAAGGCCATGAAAACTGTTGTAAGAGAATATTTAATTTTCAAGCATTATTTAAAGACTTTTTGAATTAAAATATAAATTAAAGAGTTGTCCTTCCTAGCTGAGGGTCGGAGTCCCTTGATAATTAAACTGCAATAAAAATGACTTTGATTTAGAAGAAAAACGTTTCGTTCTTGCACGTTTATATTCATGCAGCTGATTTCTTCATAGTAAGAATCAACAGTGCTTTGCATTTTACAACGTGAAATTATGTTCCTTTAACGAAGTTGGGGAACATATTGTTTTTACTCTGTTTCTTATTATTATCATGTCGCCCCGAACGAAGTCCGGCGACATATTGCGATTGTCTGCATTTTTTGTTATACAAACTGTTTCTTGGAGATGGCTGGGAAATCTTCCTGAAACTTTCCTGAAAGGAAGATCACTGATTGTAGTTGTGTGGCTATTCAGTTTCAAAATGGCTACGGTTGTCATGGAAACCTGCACAAAGCGACGAATTTTGTCCGCGAGGGTTCTCTCTGTTCTCTTGAACATTCCTCATGAAACTTTACTGATTTATTGATTTGTATCTGTCATTGTGCGTGTTGCATTTTAAAATTGCAAATTGTCAATAGTTTCCATGGAAACAAGGGAAAAGTGAGAATTCTTTAACTTTGATTTTTTAATCAAAGTAGTGAAAGTACTGATAGGAGTTGATGGTTGTCCAAGCTTAACTAATGGCTATTTTATTGATGAGAAAAAAAATGAAAGTTTTGTCCAGTTAGGGGCGACATAAGCTAATTGCTTGCAATAGCAGACTTTCTAGTTAGGTCTTTCCAACTTTCTTGGAAAGACCTATTGAAATTGTTCTGTTTATTAGGTCTTTCTACCTTTCTGTGGAAAGACCTCTTGAAATGCTAATGTTTTTTATTTTATTTCTGACCTTAGCTTTTGAGAATGTAAGACTTATTGAAAAACTATTTAGTTCTTAGTGTAAATCTAAAGTTATTCCGAAAAACGACCCCCTATGTTTGAACTTCGACCCCTACTGCAGTTATTGACCCTTTCACTGTTAAGCTTGTTATCGCTACTCCTTCAAAACCGTTAAACGCAGAAATGCAAAACCTTCACCAACGTCTTCGACTAATTTAGGAGACTTTTCAATCTAATCATTGTGAAAGTTCTTTGACCCCTTCAATGACTTACTGCCCCTGAAAATTCATAAATTTCTCAAAAAATTAAAGATTGTCAAAACCAGAAGTCTTAGAGACTTGAAACCAACTGCATAAGATTTATTGACTTTTGACCTTAAAATTCATATAAAGGTCAAAGGTCAAGGTCATTCCAAAACTGAGAAATTTATAGTTTTTTTATATCTCTTTTTGTCTTTTAACATATATTTAATGTCTGTGCATCATTAATATGTACTCTTAAAACTGTTTCAAAGATTTCATTCTTGTCCCCTAAGATTAGCCCCTTTAAAAGTTATTGCCCCTTGTGAAAAAACCTTGTAATCGCTACTCCTACAAAAGCATAGAGCGTAGAGACACCAAACCTTCACTAATGTCTTGAGGGTCTTTTGGTCTAAATGCACTGAATAGTGCAAAAGGATCTGATGACCCCTTATATGAGTTATTGCCCTTTAACTTCTTTGTACTTACTATTAAACCTTATAACTTGAAAACTATAAAGGATAAAGCATGGTGTCAATGGCATTGTGACCCTTGACCTTTGACCTTGAATATTTTTCAAGGTCAAAGGTCAAGGTCATTCTCTTCATTTCATTTTTTCTATGCTTTGAGAGAGTTTTGGTTTCTTTTTCATAGACTTTAATTTTTAGGTATCAGATATAAAACAAATTTGAAATCCAAGGAAGGTGGAAAGACCTCTTATTGTTCTGTGAACAAAAAATCACCTAGTTATTATTATTTTTCTTCTTCCTAGAAAAATTTTGTACTCGAGTAATCTTGTAAACTACACATCCGACTAAGGTTAAATGTTTTTAGGGTCAGTAGACATGTTATGTAGATTTTCCTAACAAAGGTCATTTTGCGCGCACGTGCTTGCAAGAGCACGCACGTGCAACATAAGAAATGATCAATATAATTGATATAGACGCAACTTTTTCAATTTTTGATTAAATGTTTTGATACTCATAATGTGTGGATATATTAGTAGCATAGACAAGATGACATGGTTGAAATAGCAACATTTCACGCGCATGCACGTGCGCTTTGCTCTGATTGGCTGAAACTAAAGTATTAATATCTTTCTTGTTTTTTTTTTATAAAATCCTTTGAAATTTTGAATACAGCCATATATTAGGGAGATCTACAGCCGGATATATAAGAATTATAATGAAAACATGCAAATGCACGAGTGCTTGCAAGAGCGTGCAAATGCAACACTAGAAATGAAATGTCCAATATAACAGACAGATATAAGGATATATTATAAGCATAGGCAAGAGAACATCGTCAAAATAGCAAGATCTCATGCGCATTCACGTGCACTTCTCTCTGATTGGCTCAAACTAAAGTCTCAATATATTTCTTGTTTTTTCGACAGAATCCTTTGAAATTTTCACATTATGAATACATAATGAAGATCTACAGCATGATATATAAGAATTATCATGAAGGCATGCCCATGCATGTGTGCTGTTATCTGATCGGCTGAAACTTTAAATGCTATAACTTTTTTACAACAAAACGGGATGAAAGAACAATATTCCCTTTTGCCTTATTTGGCCCTGTGAATTTCTGTAAAATAAAACTACACAGTTTTAGTTAACCATGCATTGAATTTCAATTAGATCTTTGGTGACTGCGTATCTATCAAAAATGACGCAATTTTCTGGCTAATATTTACATTTTCCAATGTCTTTCCTTATATGACAATACTAGAAAAATGACATTCAATTTTCAATGACATGCAGTCGGTCACATTATCAGACTTTCTTGAGTATGGAAAGCAAACTGCACGCGACATTTGGAAAGTCTTGACTGTAACGTCATATGACGTCGTATTTATACGTTATTTTGCATTCAATAACATGGTCTAAATGGAGCATTTTGTCCTCTAAAACGCCCTTCGATAGCTTATTTCTTAAGTAATTGCATTATGACGTCACGAAATGCGTCAATTTCTTCAAATTCTGAAAAAGTCTACAAAAATGAATGGATTTTTTTTATTTGATTCTCACATAATATAGATATGTTAATGGTTTTAACAAAATGCCATGATCACCTTGCATGTCCATGCAGGTGCTTGCGTGTACAATGCCTTGCATGACATATAGTTGTAGCTTTTCTTGATAAAATCCTTCGACACTGATCATATTTTTAGAAAAATGTCTTGTAGGAATAAGGCGCGCACAAAAAAGGAGTTGGGGGCGTTTGGGAAACATCTGTAACGGTCCCCGTTACAATTAACACTACTTGAAATAAAGTAGCAGTTTATCTTTACTCAAAATATAGCCATGAAAGAATCTTTTACAACTTTATTTCAGTGTACATTTTTAGTCGATGTATGTATTTTTATGACAAGCATGTGCTTATTTCCTGTTTATTCAGTGAATGCTACTACAATCGACTCTTGTCCCAGGAACCTGACAGAAACATTGATAGCCTCTGCCAGACTGGGCTGTGGTAAAGACAAGTACCAAAACAATCAGTACTTATGTCTCCCGAACTCAGAGAAGACGGGTCTAGTAGAGTTCTGTCACAATGGAGTCATGTGGTTATTGGAGAAAGGTGAGCAATCAAATTTAATTTTTGGGTTATTTGAAGTAGGTCACAGGTTTGCTTTTTTTTAAGTTTTGGTACACAATTTCGACGATGTTTATACCGTTCATTCACAGTTTGTGATCAAAAAATGAATTTCACATTGAAAATAAATGCTTGTCAGCCTATAATGTAATAACGGTATATCTGCGCAATAAATTGAATGACAAACAAAACAAATTTTGCATAGTCCAAATATCAAGACACTTAAGACATTATAGATATAATTAACGCCATGCACGCAACATTTTTGCAATATAAAAAAAAAAACTTTTAAAATATGTGGTAAATAATCCAGCGAAAAAACGTATTGATTTTTATCATATCAATAGTTTTTATTTCACTTATCTTGATATTTTAAAATTCCCGACTAATTCGTCAACATCTTTGAAAAGTAATCTAATTTCTGAGATAGTGCAGGTTCTAAATTATTCACATTTTGACCCGGACAATATTGAATTAAAGTTTAATGATAATGAAAATACTCTCTAAAATCTATATTATTTAGAACCACTGGGCCGGAAATGCTGAATCTTGTGTGGATCCTTATTGAGGTAGTGAAGATTCTAAATTGTTCAAATCCTAACACCCTGAGTTAGGATGGTGCCACAATAAGTATTACATTGGGGATGTGGTAAAGAAGGCCTAAAATTTCTAAAGTAAGGGTTATGGTCTATGGTCCATGGGTTTCTTGTTTCTTACGTTCCTAAACTTGTTATGCTCATATTGGAACACCGTGTTAAGTGCTGTAAATAACACTAATGTGCAACAATGGACATTGAGAAGTGGGGTATTTCATGCAAGATCCTAATGCGACACAGGTCCTGATCATGTATGATTTCATCTGAAGGACTGGTCTTCATGTTCTGTAGTGAGAGTCTAACTGGCAAAATAACAATATAGTGATTTACTCCTTACTGCACATCTTTAACACAAATGTTTTAATCACTTCGCCACTCGGACAACACATTGATCGTTTATAAATATCAAAATTACAACCCCTTTACTAACGACATATTAGTTATTTTAATTATCTTTTTTATTTTAGTCAAATTAATTGCATTTTATCTAACATTGTATTCGAAAATAAATAACATAACACACATTTTAATTCTTGCGCACTGACTGCGACCTCAAAAACAATGGATAACGATGTTTACCAACTAAAAGTACTTCTATATTCATGCCAAAAAGAAATAAATCTGAATTTTCCTTACAGAATATACAATATACAGATATACTTAAAAATGACGTTTACAATTAATTCAATATAATTATAATGGGCAACACGTGGATGATATGATATTCGGGTTATAGAAATGATTTTCTCATAACTTTCCCTGCCATGAGTTTCAGTTAAGAATGAGTTATTAAGATTGGAGAAAGTAATATAAAAGGAACCCCTTGTGTTTAAATCAAAGAAATGCTAAAGAGAACCATGTATATACATGTTGTCAAATTAATCAAATTAGACAAAGTAAATTTGTATTCATCTACTGTATAGCAGGTTTAAGGTCATACGCAAAGTAGCTTGAATTTTATTGGGTTCTTCCCTAGAGCTGGAGAGTTCCAATAAATGAAGGACCCGTGTGCAATACTTTTGATGACTCTATATGTATTGTACACCTCTTTTAAAACACCTTTTGCTGAAAAAACCATGGAATTTATGTTTTGTAATTTTTGTGCATTTTTCTTTAAATAATGCAAAAATTTTCACAATTTGATATCTATTTAAAACCCCTTGTAATGAATGCTTTTTTTGTGTAAGAACATGTTATGGTATTGTAAGTTTAAATTGAGAATATCTTGAAAAATTATCAGTAGATGAGGAACATTGCGTTTGTCCTTAAATCGCGTTAGGAAAAGATAGTGATTTGTTAAATTTTCAGCAAATCGCGGTCGTGTGAATTCGCGGAAAGTACAAAAAAAACATGCATTTTTTAAACAGTAGTTGCAAGCATTTTTCTTGAGGTAGATGTATATATTATGTGAAGTGATACTTCCAGTCTCTATTGTACGACATTCTGCATATGTTATTTATGCATTTGAGTGTACAATATGTCAAGTCATTAGCATTCAGTATGTTTCAGGTTATTGTTTGGAGACCACTGGCAATGGACTGTCAAAAACTAACTGCTCATATTTCCAAATGGGATGTCCAGATACAGACCTCCACATCAACGAAATGTACAGATGTAAGCAAAACTTCATGTATCGAGAATAATGTCATACTCATTATTAAACTTGAAAAAACCCGCATGTATTGCTATAAATGTATGCTTATATATGTATTCAATATTGAAATATAGATCCAGCCTGTTTGGGAATAAGCACAGAGTTCCAATGTTATATGGCTGATCCGTCCTGTGGAAATATAGGAGGAAATATAGCAACTGCAACTGTAATTGGAGCAATTGTAGGAAGTCTGGTGGCTGTGCTAGTCACGCTTCTTCTGTTTCTCACTGTAGTAAGAATTTTACGAAGAAGAACGAAAAAGAAAAAAAAGGGAAAAGCTAAAGGTACAGCTACTGTGTTTGATATATTTTCTGTGTAAATTTAATAAGACTTTTTATTTCTGATTAAAGATAAGAAGAAAAATAGCATTTATTAAAAAAAGATTTTGAATACATTAAGTCACTAATGAATAATAATTTGATTTTCTTTCTTACATGATTAATTTTACTTTCAACTGTTCAAAAAACATCTACTACATAAGTTGTTTAATTAATATGATTCTAAAATAATATGCTTACATTACAAGCTTATTGCAATTCCTTTTTCAGAAGACAAAAGTATATTTTAGATTCCACTATGCTCATTTATTTGTTGAATATGATTTAAGTTAGCTCTTTACCAAAATAACAAGATTTTTACTAGAGATATATATCATATAAAGGTGTGCACATTGGGATTATTAAGTTAATTTTCAGCAAATGGTACATGTAGCTGCCTTATCTACGCAGGAAAAATATTCAAAGACAATAGATATGCGTGAGCATAAATCATTGTTATGTTTTACTTAAATAGAGACAATAAATAGAAAATATGAATTTATTTACCTTTTTGTTGGTCTAATGTAATACTAAGAATATTTTAATCTATTAAGAAATTGTGTACTTAAGATCTTTCCACTCTCATAATTCTTATGGTCCAAAGTACAAAAACTGCTTTGTTTTTTTAGGATAGTTTAAATTTATCAGCTATTGCAAAACTGTATAGATTACCATATCATTTAGATGGAAGACATAAATAAACAGATGTATATGTCAACATGAAAATCGTACACTTTTTGTAAATAATGTTATAAAAATTATTTAAAAACTGGTAAAAATTGTAGGGTTTCCTAGGGCATTAACGATTGTTCAAAACGTGGGATAATTTGCATACCGGTCGAAGCCCATAATGCCTAAATTTTCCCTCGTTTCCAATTGTCGTCTATGAAACTGTCGTCTTTATCCCTGACATACCCAACGAATAAAAATGTGATTCCTTATATTAACATTACATTGTAACATAACATTGGAAACATAGATTCAAAAATGTTGTCTAATAGAGTGTAATTACCACGCCAGTCAATAATTCCCACACACTGACGATAAAAACAAAGACAAAAAATTAACATGCATGTCTGGCCTCCATAGCTTATGACCTTTGGCTTTGCGGAATTTACACTCCGGTTGAATTATCAAGAACTCACCTAAACGTTTAAAGAGTTATCACAAAGAAAATAAACAGAAATGGAAAAATGAAGGTGATGCCTTAATTATAGACGAAAGGAAATGGTTTTCCCTGGCAGTATATACTGTTCATGTAAGCCTGAGACACGATGACCTCAGTATAAAAGGACAATACAAGCATGAAGACAAAAAGGACCTCTAGTCACCAATAGACTTATTTTACCTGAACCTAAAATATTTAGCATTAACTGCCGACTTGATTGGACAAAAAGTATAATAATAAATATCAATTTGTATTTTGATGAGACTTAAAGAGACATCATGATGAACAAAGGGAAAAATTGACAAATGTAGAATACCCTTGTACATTTTGTTTTATTCCTAAAAGTATAAGGTCTCAGAAAATTACAGATTTTAAAACCTAAAAATTTAATTTTTTAATGGAGAAAAACAAAAGTAATATTAATTTTAATATCTCCCATATTGCAAATTTGCTAAAAACTTCTTCCTCCCTATTCCATGCGTGCGCAGAAAAGTTAAATAAGTTTCCATAATTAATATGGTGTCAACTACACAGTAATGAATGTAAGTAGATCAAAAAAATGTATGCAATGTTTTAAAACATTATTAGAACAGTGTTCTCACCTTTGCGTGCAGCAGTTGATTGTGGTTTACAAGTTCGAGCTAAAAATAAAAACGGGGTGACTTTGACATACATGAAAACAACGAAACTCTTGATTCAACATTTGTTTTTCTGGTACTTATATTGTGATGTATCTTTTTGCAATTTATTTGCAACATCTAAGATATACTCATAATTTTTATAAGTCTCTCTCTGTATGTTTCAGATATCTGAAAGAAACTCGTGATTTTGACTCATTGTTCCCCTTTACTGAACACAAATTTATTGCCTAATATCATTTTCTGCCGTCGCCTGTTCTAAAGAAACCCCCTGGAAAGAGTTTCTCTTTCTCTGAAATTTGTAAACATATACAAATATATTTCGAAGTTCTCGATTATTCATGTAGGGTTTCCTAGGGATTAACGATTGTTCAAAACTTGAGTATGGTCATGACGTCATAGTAAGCTATATGACCTGAAGTTTAGATATAACAATTTCTTAAAATCAAAATCTAAGTTTGATTTGAGGTCGTAAAAATGAATCAAAATATAAAGAGGCATAATATGTCTCGTGTGGCAGTAGGTTCTGGCACGAAAAAGATCACTCCCTGCTCAATGGCCCTGAGTGCCGAGTATAGGATATAATTTGCAGCTCTCCGCTGGCAACTGGTGGCGTCTCCATATGAGTGAAAAATTCTCGAAAAGGACGTTCAACAATATACAATCAATCATCAACGGTCTCTGTATTTATCACAGGGGTAAAATACTAAACTTGTGACGTCATCACTGGTAATCATGCAGAGTGAAAGTGAAACGTAACGAGAAATCATGTAAACAAACACAAGAAATCGGAGATTAAAAGCATTAAGAATGAATATCATGTGTGATTCATATAGGAATAAATCTAATGAATAAGGTATGCTAATATATTTCTACAATTTCATCGTCAAATAAAAGCAGACAGGGCGTTTACTTGCCGATCAGCCTTTCCTCTGTTGTTTATAATAAAAAAGATGCAAAAATTCCACACTACGCCACACACTCTGAATTTTCATTTTTGTTTCGATCTGAAGTTCTTATTTTATTGATTTTGGAAAGTGTTGCTAGAATTGTATGATTTACGAGAATTTATGCATTATTTTCGATCTTATGAACAAAATGTAAAAATTTTGGAAAGGATCTTCCGAAAATGTTGAATAATTGTTCCTGTGATAGGACATTAGGATTCTGGCAGAACTTTTCATGGTACAGAAATGTTTTAACATAATTATCTATTTTTACAAATTGAACTTAATTATCCCCGGGGTAGTGTTGAACTTTTCACTTTTTTAATTAAAGCTTTTTTTTTTCTAATCATAGACGTCACGTGGTGACGTCGTAGTAAAGTGTTTCCTGTAGTTTAAGTCCCATTGAAGTCTATAGAATGCATGTAATTAAAGCAAGTTTTATCTATGACTTTTCAGATTTATCAGTGTAACATATTATAAAAAAGTGTTAATTTGCCAAAATCTGAACAGTGTGCTTTCTTTACAAACCCGCGTGGATTTCCACTGCATAATCAATTGTGCACCCACCCCACAGGAACACTTTACCCTGGAGCCACATATTTCCAAATTTTGAAAAGTTTATCATAAATTTTATCATCATTAATGGTTATATTTAAAATACCAAGAAACCCTGGTCCAAGGGCCAAGAAATGAACCATTTTGGTACATTTTTACACCTTTCTTCGTCATGAATATGTACTGAGATAATTTGAATAATACCCAGATCCAAGGGAAAAGATTTTGTAGAGTTCATGCATTTTCACCATATGATCAATAGAGCTCCATCCCAACACCAGAACCCCTGAACCAGGGGCCCTGAAATTCACAAATTTGAAGTGGCATTATTCCTTATCGTAAATACGTACATGGCTCATTGGTTAAATATCCAGGAGCAGAGGAGAAGAGTTTTAAAGAATTTATGTATTTTTACTATATTATAAATAGAGTCCTCCCCTAACACCAGAATCCCTGAACCAGGGGCCCTGAAAAACACAAATTTGAAGTGGCATTATTCCTCAACATAAATATGTACATAGCTAATTGGTTTAATATCCAGGAACAGAGGAGAAGAATTTTAAAGAATTTATGTATTTTCACTATATAATCTATAGAGTCCTCCCCTAACACTAGATTCCCTGACCCAGGGATCATGAAATTCAACATTTTGAGAAAAAGCCAGCCTTATAAACCATCAAAATATAATTGCATAGTTTATCTTATACCCAGAAGCGGAGAAGATTTTTTTTCCTAAAGAAATAACGTATTTTTACCATATTATCAATAGCCAACCGTCCTTACATTAGAAGCCAACCCCAGGGGCAATAAGATTCACAATTTTGGAAAATTCATTATTGCTCATTATAGTTATGCATCTAATAAGTTTGTTTAATACCCAGGAGCAGTTAAGAAGATTTTTGATGAAATAATGTTTTTCATTATCTAATTTATTTAGCCCCGTCCTAGCACTAGAACCCTGATCCTGGGGCCATGAATTTTACAATTTCAAAATAGGCAACCTTATTCAACATTTTTCAAGAAATAATGCATTTCACTTTATAATATATATAGTCCCACCCTAGCATTGAACCTCTGGCCCTGGTGCCATGAAATTCACAATTATGGAATAGGCAGCCTGCATTATGTATTTAGATGTGAGGGTTAGGCTTTCCTATGCCCCTTGTAACGAAATTTTGGGGGTACTGTAAACCAACTTTATTTCGCTTGAGAGAAATTTCGCGAAGTTCGCGAGAGCCTCCTCAACGCGAATTTTTCTCGCCGCGAACAGGTTCTTAAAATCTATGTGTCTATTAAAAAGAGAACATAAAAAGGCTTATTCGCGAAATTATTCGTCGCAAACTAATTTGCGCCTCGTAAATCTCGAAATAAAGTCGTTGCGACTAAAGTTGCTTTACAGTATGTAGTTTTCCTTGTGTCTGTTTTTCTGTGTAGCTGTCTATTAGTCTGTTTTTCTGTTTGTTCGCAAAAAGTAAGTAAGTTAGTAAGTAAATTTTATTTAAAGTTGGCATTGTATACAGTGCAAAAAAAGAAACATGAGCTCTGTAGAGCTCTTAAACCGACTATCACAGTTAAAATATCACAAAAAAAACAACATTTACAACATAAATTAACATGAAAAAAAAAAAAGAAACATGTACATACATACACATCCAAATAGCAGACAAAACGAATTTTTAATAGGTAAACAACATTTTATGAATTAATAAGTTTAGAATAAGTTAAAAGGAAAATAAAAAAAAAAGATATGATTGTATTAAGAGGAACAAAAATAAAAATAATGTGAATATCATAAAATAAATAAATAAAAGTCATATGACAGAAGTATAAATTACGCACTACGTTTAACTCATAGAGTCAGTTAAAAAATAACTTATTGTATTATTGATAATAAAAAAAAAATAAATTTGAAAGCTAAGAAAATTTAAAATTCACACAGATATAGCTAAACTAATTGAAAAAGAAGACAAAAATAATTTATGTTCCTCATCAATACGTATCCTGTCTAGTGATTGGGTCAGTCCCTACCTACATAGGTATGATATGCATTGTTGTGAGTTTAAAGAAAGTAAAAATTGTTCAAGAGGCAAAAAATTGAAAGAAAATAGGATCCTGGAGAGATTACACCTATGCCATCATATGATGTTACTCCAAAGGTTTCAGTCCCCAGGGTCCTTATTATAGGATTTTTTAAAGTAAATAACAATGTTTAATTTATAGATATAAAAGAAACACTCGAAAACAATAAAATAAAATAAGGTGGTATAAGTAAAGCAAGTGAAAGATTTAAAAAATAAATGAAAATTTCAAAAATAAAAAAAATGTATCTAAAGTAAATAGTAATAAAAATAAATATTGTCTCATCAGCTATGCAGCCCTAGGCTTTGGTTTCTAAAGGAACATCAGTTTCATTTCCCCCCGACTACGTTTTATAAAAGTTCGAAATTGGTAAAGGGTGGAGAGTTCCCTAGCATGATTTAGTAAAGAATTCAACAACGTAGCAGCCACATAGCTGAATGACTTTTTTCAAAACATAGTTGTTCTTAGCCTAGGTAATTCCAGAGTCTTTTGATACCAAAAATTGTATGTGGAATTTTGCTGTTGAACTAAATCTTGCAGGAACAAAAGGCTTTGCTTGTTTTTAATTTTGATAACTTCTAGGGCCATGGCTCTCAAACGCCTGATTTTTAGTGAGTGGAGGTTTGATTTTACTAGTAGCTGGTCACAACTGCTTGTGTACGTAGTCGTTATATATGAATCTTAGTGCTCGCTCTTAAATTTTTTCCATTTTTTAAAACAATTTTTTCACTGCTAAAATGCCTTTCCAGAGGACAATAACTAAAGTTGGACATTATAAAGGAGTGATAGATGGTAAGTTTACCCAGTTTACAAAGATGTTTCCCGACACGTTTTAACACATTTAATTGTCGAGCTGCTTTTTACAAATATTTGATATGTGAGAATTGAAGTTTAAGTTAAATCAAAAGTAACACAAAGCAGTTTCACTTCATTCTAACAGGCAGGAATTGTACCATTAAGGTTTAAAGTAATGTTTTTATCATGTGTCGTTTTCCTCCGTGCTATTGCTTGAAATTTTTCTGAGTTTGTCTGCATTTTATTAGCAGAAAACCAATCGATGAGACTACCACTTTCCTTTTCAAGAATAGAAATAACATTTTGTAAGAAAGGATCAGATTTGGTTAAGGTATTATCATCTGCATAGTTGTACAAGTCTGAATTTTTTACAAAATAAAAAAAAATCATTAATGAAAAGATAACTGGCCAAGAATCGATCCTTGGGGTACACTTGTAAAGATATACAACAAGGTAATTATATATTTTGACTAGTTTTGACACAAAATGCTTTCTGCAAGATAAATAGTTCTTTATCAAATCTTCCGCAGGTGGGGAGAGACCATAATATTTTAGTTTGAGTAGAAAAAGATCATGAGGAAGGCAATCAAAATGCCTTGGATAAGTACATTAAAATAACAGCAACATATTTTTTTTTCAGGTAGAGCTCTCTTCCAATCCTCAGTGATTCTTAATAGGGTCGATTGGCAACCATACCGTGATCTAAATGCTGCTAAATAAGGATTATACATTTTCTCAAAATAGTTTGATATCTGAGTGCTGATTGCATTTTTAAAACCTTGGAAAGAGCTGAGAGGACGCTTACTATAATCTGTAGTTTCCCTTATGTAAGACACTGTTCTTTTGTGAATAGGGACTACTTGAGCTATTTCAAGGGAGTCTGGAAAACATGAGGTGACAACAATATATTTACAATTTTGGTCAAGGGACTTATAATAACAGGCTTCGCGTAATGTAGTACATTCGGGGATATCCCATCTATGCCTGTAGCTTTCCTGGTATTTATCTTACTAATTTGTTTGCACATAAATTCTTCATCAATAGCTATAAATTGGAAATATCGATCACAGAGTTGTGATAAGTAAACCCTAATTGCTTTAACACTTGGGTGATTATCATCAGTGCTGATATTTTAATTTCCTATGTTTTTGGCCGCATTAACAAAGAAGTCATGAAAAATTCCGCGTATTTTGGATTGGTCAGTTCCAATCACATCATTTTCTAACAGGGCTGTATCTTTCTGTGCACAACTGCCTTTGTTTGTAAAAATGTTTAACCTTGCTAATAACTTTTGATTAAAAGGACCTATGACTTTTATATTTTACATGTGTATTTCTTGTGACAAGCCTTTTGTTGGGTACCACTAAATTTGACCTTGTTACCTTGACCTTGACCTTGGAGTTTGACCCATTTTAACACAAAATTCCAAAATTTTACTTTGGCCTTATCTTTTGAACAGTAGATACCAGGACATTTATACTTCACATATATATTTGTTGTTAAAAGACCTTTAAATGGATACATCAAATTTGACCAATTGACCTTGACTTAGGAGATTTTTTTACTTGTATTTAATTCTTGTGACCAGACCTTTTATTCGATAACACGACCTTTGACCCTTTGACCTTGGAATTTTACCTACTTTAAAATAAATTTAACCTTAGCCATTACCTTTGAATGGTTACGGCTAGGTGTTTCCATACTTTTTATATGTATTCTATGTGGCAAGACCTTATATTGGATAGCAATTACTGGGATCTTTTGACCTTGCTCTTAGAGTTTTTTTTTGTACTCATTAAATGATATTAACCTTGGCCATACATTTTGAATACAAAGGGCCAGTGATCTCATACTTTACTTATGTAATTCTTGTTAGAAGACCGTTTATTGGATATAAAAAGAACACCCTTTGACCTTGTAGTTTGATCTACTTGTAAAACACAAACCTTGGCCATTACTTTGAAAGGTTAAGGTAGTGCTTTTATACTTTACACGTTTAATTTTGCTGACAAGACTTTCATTTGATAGCAAAACCTTTGACCTTGGAGTTTTACCTACTTTTTAAAAATTTTAAAATTAGCCATTGACTCTGAAGAGATAGAGCTAAGGCTTCCTTACTCTACATATGAATTTTTGTGTATATTAAATTACCATTTAAGAAAAGTTAAATCTTTGCTATGTTGCTGGGGGGGGGGGGGGGGGGTTGGTGTTTCGCAAACACATCTTTTTTGAATACATGTATAGTAGAAATGAACTATAACTTTAAAAATCTTTTCTTGCTATTTTTATTTCGAAAATTATGTGTATGGTTATGAAAAGCAGGGGTGTCTCTCTTGATATTGGGAATACTTTGACCCTTGGGTCAGGGACTTTGTTATTATGGTTGGGTTACTGTACGATAATTACCATGCGAGTGAAATCTAAAAAGCCCAATTAATGCCAAAACCATATCTTCTTCTTCTTAAGTATAAAATGTTTTAATAACTTGCCACTAATAAAGATGTCACTTATTAAGTAGGGTTTGATGTGAATGATACACAAGAACTTGAAGATACCTTGGATACCGTGGACAGTGATGCAGATCACGTCAATGAAATTTCTAATGTTCCTGAATGTGAACGTTACCTACTGGCAACAGACGAAGGTATTCACCTAAACAATGTTATAATTATTAAGAATATGCATCTTTTTGTACAAATTCAAAATTGGAACGTTACAATATATTTTACTACTGAGGATGTTTGTGAAGGAAAAGGTGTGAATAAAAAACAAAATGTTCTTGTCATAATATGGCTTAATTATAAGTAACACATTAATATAGTTTTCTTTAAAAAAAATGAAGTTCTTCTTGAGATATAAAGTTGATGAAACATTTTATTTCCGGAACTATAGAGAAACAAAAAACGGTCGTCAATGGAGATCCAGTGGATAAAGAGAATTTTGTCATACAACCTGATGACGGCGATAATATTACTAAGCCTGAAAATTCAAGGATACAAAGTAGGAGAAAGAGAGGTAGGAAAACAGACATTTTTGGTTTTCTTCTTTTTAACTAAATATTTATAGTTATTTTTTTAAAAGGATTTTTTAAAGGACTTGCAAAAACCTTTAATCCCTAACAAACAATTCTATTATACATGTAATCTATGATTACAGTTAGCTATTGTTTACTTTAGTAAGCCATGTATAGTAAATCAAAGTTCCAATTTTTTTACTATACTAAAACAAAGGTTTAATTATTTATTGTATTTAAACAAAGATTCATTTTTTACAATAACTGTTGTAAATCACATTTTCAAAGTTTTTACTATATTTAATCAACGTTTCAAGGATTTTTAAATCAGTCTCATATTTATGTAGTTTTATAGTCTTTTTTTTTAAATTAGATGTTTTAAGGTCGATGTTGGATTGTTTGTGGCTTGTTTTTCGTTGTACATTTGAATTTAAATATCTTTATGTAAGTAGTTTAACAAAAGCAATATTTACTTTTATTAAAAAAAAATTCATGTGGACTGAAGTTGATGAAGCATTTTTCAAACATTCTAAATGACGCTATTTTTTGTAGTTTTTTTCCCTCGATAATGAATCTAAAGCTACATCTTCATGATCGCAGTACAGTTAAGGCGCGCAATGGAAATATCGACTGAATTTTGTATTTAAAAATGTATTCGTAATTGGGATATTGCGATTATTTTTAGTACATTATTTATATCGGATAATTGTAATTAAGATTAATAACTACATATCTAGGACGATTATATTTTATATTCAGACTAGTCACGTGATGCGGCAGACATGCGATTTTAGCACATTGACTTGGAGTATTGATGTTACATATATATATATCACTAGTGCAAGGGCATAACCAAGTTAAATTTCCAAGTTTAGCATATAAATATTTTCAACACGCATTGTAGTTTGTAAAAAGTGCTGCAATCCTGTCTTAATTCTGCAATTTCATTGTTAAAATTATAATTGTATGACCGAATGCTATATTTTTTGCTGATCAGCGGCATGAAATATTGATATAATTAAATTGTTTTTAAGGAGGCTCATTACACCACTTTTTGATGACGTACTACACAAAAAATAAACCTCCATTGTGTAGACCGGTTTCCTTTTGGGACGAATTTTACAGGAATCCTCTATTATATGACCCTGACCTTTAAAACGCTTTAAAAATAGATGAAACATGCGGTGTTATAAAAAGTGAAAACAAAGTAACGGATTCATAACGCATAAACCAAGAAGAATTGGTTCTAGCAGAAAAAAAGAAAACAACAGTCAAATCTTCGCCAAACAATTAATGTCAATCTCATAGCGATGCATGCAGTGGGCTCTATCAATCAATGACATGTTTGTATGGAGGAAATTCGAGTTTAAATCTACACCCTTGTTAAAATAAAAAAAAAATATTTACTTGCATTATTTACTGTGTTGGTGTTAATTTATATATTTGCTTTAATTATTTAAATGTATACTCTGGCAATTTAAAGCTTTGTTTTGAATTTTAGATATAATGTCAAACGTTCCTTCGTGTTTTGAGACTTGGGTAATTAGGAAAGATAACTCTTGAAAGTGGACTTTTTATTCCAAATATTTTTTATAATGGATTTTTAATTTCGTTTAAACATTCTTCATTCAATTTGACACATGTAATTCATTGCAATAAATTTCTTGTCTCTTCAGAACTCACTTTCTTAATGTTTAATGCATAGATTAAAAAGATAATGACATTGATTGTTTTTTAGGAGAAAATTATTTTTTCTAATAAATTATGTTTAGGTATTATAACGTATTTTCCCTGTGTGTACTTGTCTTAAGAAGATGTCCATCATTTGACACTGAAAGTTTAGAAATTCTGTTAATAAAAAAACTTTGATCTGAAATAAAACATTTTACTAAAATTAGACAAAAAACTAAAAATTCTATAAAAAATATTTATGATACCCCCATCTGGATATTTGACATCTTCATTATAAGTGGAGCCACCTTAAGATTTCATCAGGATCGCAGCACTTTTCAGATACCTTAGTAACTCAATAGCTGAAATGTAAAAGCTTATTTTCATCCATAGAGTGTATGCCCTTGCACTAGATCGATTTATTAAGACCCCCCACATTATCCTCCAATGCACTTGCATACAAATATACGGCAGTGTTTAGAAAATATATTAATAAAATAGTGAAGAAGACATTAAATTCAAGTTATTAGCCCATAGAATAAATCTAAATATTTTATTTAATAAGAGAATACATATTTCGTTGAGAAAATATTACTTGATCCGTCTCTCACTGCCTTATACCTACGTCACGTTGTAAGAAATGACGTCATATTAACAAGTGTATTGCGATAAGTCACTTGTTTATAACTTGTTATGTGGGATTTAACTAACGACAAAACAACACGCTATAGTAAGTTTTATGTAATTTGATGATTTCTTACTGGTTAACTTAGCAGATAAACTCATTTTGTGGTATTTTAAAGAAATGTAGCATGACGTATATTGTGTATGATGTCATAGTCAATTTTTCCCGTACAAATTAGGCTCCGCCTCCTTTTTGTAACCTTAACTGTGCTGCGATGATAAACTTTTTATAGATTTAAATGAATATTGCTTATCTATCGATACGAGAAATAATTCAATTCATTAATAATCATATTTCATACATTATTTTTGTGCGTGATTGGTATTTGTTACTTTTTAAAAAAAACTTTGATGAATCTTAATTTTGAAATATCATAACAAGTATAGGAGGAGAATCAAAAAAATAATTACATCCAAGTTCCAAAGTTTTAAACATAGTAAATAAAAAGTCGAAAGTTTCACTTAAGTAATCAAAGTTTCAAAGGTTTCACTATAGCAATTCAAAGTCCCAGCCTGTTTACTATCATGGTAAATCAAAGTTCCAAAGTTTTAACTATAGTAGTTAATCAAAGCTCCAAAGGTTTTATTATAGTAAATCAAAGTTTCTTTTTTTTTAATGTATCAATGAAATATAAGATCTTAAGTTTTCCCTTATAAAGTGAATCGCAGTTCCAAAGTATTTGCTTTGGTTATATAGTGTGCTATTCTTTGTTTGAGATAATACAAATATTGAAAATAAAATATTATTATCTATTTACGCGCAGAGGGTCTCTTAAATTATTTAAATAAGTTCCCAAAAGCAAAAATGTTATTTGATGGTAGGCTATCCCCCTTCCTCTAAAATTCATTATTAAAAAAAAAACGAATATTATGTATCTTTACGGTGTTACTTGATGTCTAAACCTGTATTTAAGACGGCAGTATTGAGTTATGTCCAAGACACGATGTAGTTACGATTTCGACACATTACTTTTTTTTACAGTTTACTATAATATTTCTCTATCCTTGTATGTTTATAACAATACTTTCTGTTTTAAGAAGTCTTCCTTACTGTCAATATCCACGATATCGTGCCGATATCGAATCATGATTGTTCAAAGAATTATGGTTTCCATCTTTAAAACAAGTATTGTATTTTTTACATGTGTTATTTGAAAAATATCTTTCATAAAACTGTCCCTGTAGTGTCGATATCATCGATATTGACGATGTCGTTTCGATATCGAATCATGTTTGCTCAGCTCTTTGTAAATACCGCCCCTGTTACCTGTATATGTATTTATGTTTAATAACTTTATTTTTACGAAGATTATACCTGCCATCGATATCGTCGATATCGACGATATCGCATCGATATCGAATAATGGTTGTTAAAATATATTACTTCACCAACTTTCACCCTAATACAAATCTTTATTTTTAACATATCCCATGACAATTAGTTCTATTTCTTCATGCAACGCTTGTGCATATTTACTTTCTGATTAATTAGTTTACCCTACTGTCGATATTGTCGATATCGACGATATCGTATCGATATCGAGTCATGATTGTTAAAATATATTTAACAACTTTCACCCTCAATTTTAACCAACATCTTACTCTGAACCTAATATAAAACAATAACAATTTACCTTTCCCTTTCCTCATCATAATTTTATTTCATATTCATGCTAACAATGAATTTGACATCACTTGTGACCTTGTAAAGTTATATTATACCACATTATGAAAATAAATTCTACGAATAGGATCGATATCGATACGATATCGTCATGTTATTGTCGATATCGACGACATCGACATAGCACAAAGTCTCATATATGGTACCAAGTATTTAAAAAAACAGTGATTATCATGATCGATATCGATATCAACATAATATTGTCGATATCGTCGATATCGACATCGAATTCCTTCTTGGACATGTATGGCAGTATTCCTCGTGATCATTCTTAAACAAGCTTGGATAAAAAACATAATATCTGAGTATAAAATCCGTATTCGCAAGAAAACTAAGCGACTTAGTATTATTTAGAGAACGAGATGGGTTCTGTATCGTCGATACAAATTTGGGGGTGGATACGAGTCCCCCCCCCCCCC
>PRKT01001017.1:3461-24017 GCA_003671525.1 Saccostrea glomerata | reverse complement strand
TTTTTTTTTTTTTTTTACTTGTCAGTTTTTTTGGGAGGTACAATTTTTTTTTTTACACTTAGCCCCCCCCTTTCAATTTGCTTCCGACGCCAATGATATACATGTAGTATAAATATAATGTAAATAAATACATGTAATAAATATTTCCCCGGATAATCTTTGAACGAAGTCTTTATTACCGGCCGCCAGGAGGCGGTCGGTTATTTGATATGAAAGTTTGAAGTCGCCGTGCGTTTCTGCGGAGTGAACACAATTTAAATAAAAAATATATATAAAAAATAAAACATTCATATAATTGAATATTAAAACAGAGTGTTTAAATGTTTAACAAACTACGCACAATAATCATTAAATTAGAATTTTGTAAATATGGGGTAAATGTTTCATCCAATCCTGATTGACGAACACTGACATAACTGAGGTGCGGAGACATGTTAGGCATAGTCTAAAGCAAAGACCGCGTTATACAGTTAACAAGCATAAACAATTTCACTTTCTCTATTTAAACAGGATTTGTTGAATATATTTTTAAATGCCGTGTATATATATACATTTCCGAAAGAAAATTTCCAGATGATTAAATGACAATTTATTATCAGACAAAATATATTACGAGATTTTGCTACGACAAGGATAAAGCGCGTTTTACATTATGCCAAGCCCTTTACCGCCACATCTCACACCAAGGAGAGAAATGTAGTGGTGGATCTAGAGGTAGCTGGGAGGGGAAGGGGGGGGGGTAACATCCTCTGAGAATGAGCGAAGAGCCCCACATACTTGTTGCGTTTTTATTAGAGTAAAACTATATATCTCTATGGGTAAGATAAGTTTAAACGTAGTTTTAATCTTTGAATGTAAAAAAACTGCTTTTAAAACATAAAGCTTCCGACAGAGTTGGTCTGTACCAAACTGTGTACGGAGACGCAGAGGACTATGAGTAGTTTGCTTATATACATGTACATATATAATGTAGTAATGTGCATGTACATATTATGTATTGAAGAAAATCCTGTAATGTCGCATGCAAATGTTCAATGTCACAGGATAAATGTAAGATATTTTTATAACAGATCAAGCATTCCAGTTTCTAATTGCTTCATTGAAAAGACCAATTGGTTTGCGGCCGATTTTTGACGCTTGCGTCAATATAAGTTTCTTGTATAGTAATTAATATGTAATCTACACTTATGCATAAAGTAAAAAAATATTTATATTCTTGTAGTTTCATCATTTTCTTATTTTTATGTGCTTTACATTCTAAATCTTTTTTTTAATATGAATAGATTCTTTTAGTTTTTAATAATATAAAGTCAACATCACTGAGCATAGGTTTCAGCAAAAGTTCATCACACTTATCTTTTAGCCAGAAATCAGCAATAGCACTGGCGACGTTTTGTCACACCTGTCTTTATACTGAATACCGGTAGTTTTCATGTGAACAAGATTTGTTTTTGAAACACTATGCACACGGCGGCAACAAAGTTCGAAAAAGCTATTTTTAGCATATAGGTCACTGTTAAGGTCACACGATCATCGTCCTTGGTGTCATGTGACAGCACATAATTAGTGGAGTATGCATACCAAATATGAGATCTGTATCTCCTATTGTTCAAATGTCATGGCGAAAGTTCGATAAAGCTATTTTAAGCACAGAGGTTACAGTCAATGTCACAAGGTCTTGACCTTGTAGGCTGTTGAAAGGACTTAACTAGTGGAGCATGCATTCCAGATATGAAGTCTCTATCTCCTTTGGTTCAAAAGTAATGGAAAAAGTTATTTTAGCACATAGTTACAAGCACAGTAAAGATCACAAGATCAATCGCCTTTAAGTCAGTTGAAAGTACTTAATTAGTGGAGCATGCATTCCAGATATGAAGTCTTTAACTCTCACGATTCAAACGGTTTGGTTAAAATTGATAACAGACAGACAAAGAGGCAAACAGCTAAACAGACGAACGGACAGACGGGACAAAAACAATATACGGCCCGGAATCTATCAATTTAGGCGCATAAAAATCTGAAATACACCATGTCTGTCTTACCCTAAAATGTAAAAGGTTTAAGTTACACTTCGTGACGCATAAGCCTTTATGATATGTGTTCACTTTATACATAAGTGCACAAATTGTTATGCAGGTTAAATTTATAGTCTTTAAACGGTTGAGATATACACAATGACACAATTTCATTTAATCAGTATATTTTCTTACATTCTTTTATCACTAAAACCCTTATGAAAGATGAAAAGTTGTATAGCATGCTTTAAAAATCATTTTGCATTTAGTGTTGTCCACCGGTTTCTCTGAAAGTGAGGGATATAATTTTGAGTCAGTCTAGCTGTCCGTCCGTCTGAATGTCTGTCTTGATTGATTTTTTAAAAAGTATATGGAACAACTATCTATTTTATACCTGTGACCCATTTAAAGTACAACATGGGCTTTTAATCCCCAATTGTTGAATTATTTCCTTTGATTGATCATGTTTATGAAAATAACATTTTACGTGATTTCTTGTAAATCGGGGTCTTTTTTCAATGAAATTTCGAATTTAAAGAAACAATAAACATTCTTATTAAACCCATATTTATGCTGTGATTGCAATTTGTTGATGCTGCCATGCTACGCCTGAACAAAGATGAACGCAACAAGGCTCTAACAATGATACTAACCGAAGCTACACAACTGGAAGTTGCAACTGCAATTAGTGTACATCAATCGGCTTTGTAGCACGTCTCCACCAGCTAGGAACACGGATGACAGACCAAAAACAGGCTTTCTGCGGGTTACCACACCCAGACACGACCGTCAGATCATCCTTCAGCACCTGCGCAATCGACTCAAAACTGATGAACAAACTGCTGAAATCAGGATAAAGTGCACAGATTGTTCGCAAGAGACTGAGAGTAACTGGCATTCGGGCACGATGCCCGTACACTGGAAATCCACTAGCACTGACATATGTATTAGTTAAGACATATGCCTCTAGAATTCGGAGGTGACGTCAATGACATCAACTTAACTTGTCAATTTGGAACATACGACATGTTTGATTTTTATCACAGCACACTCTAAAATCACTTTAAAAATTAAGGTTTAAACTGAAACTCAGATTATCGTGTTTAATCTGAATGCGTTTCTTTTTTTTTTTGTTGAGTACATAAAAGTAGATTTTCACATTTTCCAGAGTTACTTTACATTTCGGAGTCGATTTAGGGTCACGATAGAAGTAATAAAAGGTACTGTTTTCCCTCAATAACATAACCAACTTTGCAGTACAATATCCGATAAATACAATTTGAATGACTGTATGTATGTTTACTAGCTTTCCTTTGTTGCTCCATACTCTACCGGTAGATATTCGGTATAAGATCTGCCAAGGATACGTATGATATAAAATACCTTCAGAACATGTTTAACTATATGGTATAAATAATTTATAGGAAGAATAAATAAAATGATTATATATCACTGAGGATTTGGGGTTAGTCTTGCAAGTACTGTTAACACAGAGAATAAACATGTTTGTCGTCACAGTGACTGTTTTCTAGTGGTACAACAAAATTGGTTGTTTCAAATATGTTACAAGTAGAAATTAGATTATTGAAAAGTCTTTAATATTTTTTTTAATTAATTGCAATATTGTTTTCTTGTAGATTCGTTCTCTGACAAGTGTGTGGGATATTACAGCGTGTGGAAGACAGACATATCAGGTGAGCGTCTATCCAGGAAAAGAAAGGAGTTGTATATACCAAGCCTAATGAGTATTTTGTAAAACAGCTCTACGATTGTACAGCAACGAGGATAGGATTTCACCGATAGAATAATTGTTTCATGTTAATATCCTTAAGGTTTAAAAAAGATCAACAATATTTACATAATAAGGATTGTAATAATTGATTTCGCAGTGTAGAATTCAAAACTCTAATCAATCCCCTTAACACAATTTAATTCATGGGTGTTTCGCTAAGAAGGGGGTTATTTTAAATTATTAATAAATACAGGATTTTTTGTTTTACAAATGCGAAATGTGTGTCTGTATTTCTGTAACGTTTCCACGCGATATCTTAAAAAATCCTCACGGTTTCTTGAGAAGCCTTTGAACTTTTGCAATGAAATTTTATGCATTGTAGCAGAACTCCCTATGGCCCAAGATTATGAGGTCAAAAGGGCAAGGGCAAGATTGTTAATTTATATTTTCTTTCTGTCTTTAATTTTTCCCTGCTAAATCTCAAGAAGCTTTTGAATTTTTGCAGTTACCATTTATACCATATCTCCCCGTGGCCCGCCCACCATTCTTAAAATTCCGGATTTTCGTAATTTTTGCTTGTAAGAGTTATCGTTCCTGCGGGACGGTATATAAACTTCCGGTAAGGCTACGAAGCGAAGAAAAACATGGGAAAATATTATTGTTCTGTCACGAAATGTCACAATTTTAGTGGCAGGATTGGTTTATTTGGAAGGCAAGTAACTTTACATAAACTTCCCAGGGCCAACTTCCCAGGACAGAAATAAAATACCAAGCGAAAACTTGCCTCAAAAACAGAAAAAAATACTTGTAAGAAGGGATCCACCCAAGAGAATATACAGTGGCCAAGAACGTGCAGAAAATTCAGTTAATAACACTGACAAAGCAGGGATATAGAATGACCATTCGTGAGTACTTACCCTGTGTCACAGCTGTAATTAAATTATAATTATTATTGAATATTTGCTTTGATGCTTTGCGCAATATTAAGTACGTATTCTGATTGGCGCGCATAGCCAATCGAATACAAACGGTTTTGCAGGTATGTGAGAGCCATGTGCGAGTGTTTTGTTTTGTACAGGTGAATTTCTATTTTAGCATTTCCTTTACGTATGACTGACCAGTGACCTACCATGGACCAATGGATTTCGTTATACTAATTAATATGCATGTTTTACTAACCCGTGCACTATATAAAGTAAGAAACCCGCCGAAATCCCCAACCCCAAGCTCGATCTACAGCCTTTACGGTAGCAGATTGCTTATATATATATATATATATATATATATATATATATATATATATATATATATATATATATATATATATATATATATATATATATATATATATATATATATATATATATATATATATATATATATATATATATATATATATATATATATATATATATATATATATATATATATATATATATATATATATATATATATATCATCACAGATTGATTCAATCGATGTTCAACGTATATTTTCATGTCTTATTTAATACTGGATGCCGGGTAAGATGTTCATTAATCTTGTAATTCATTTACTTGTTTAATTTATGTAACGATCTACTGGCAGTCGGTTAAATATCTATCAATTCTTACTTTTCGTAAGAAAAGTCTATGTGTATTGTTTTGTATGAGTGTTGTGAGAGTGTTTTTCTATTTTCTACGTTTTTCTTTATATCCATTAAAATATTTAAAACGACCGAACCAGTTTTGTTTTTGAATCCTTCGAACAAGACCGTTACCCTGTGACATTACATTACGTTACATGGAGCATTCAGTTGCTATCTAATACTGTAAAAAAACAATAATGAACTCATAGATTAACAACCATAATCATTATGAAGTGTGATAAACATTAACACATATTTATTGTTTATATGAAGTGTTTATAGGCAACTATTTTAATTAACAGTATAGGGGCTCATGCACCACCCACTTCCCTTCTATTAATTACAGTGAGTTTGATTATATTTAGAAAAATGTTTACTGTATCAGAATATCTCCTGGATGTTTTTTTTTTTATATGATATGACATATTATGTAATTTTTTGAGCTGACCCAGTTAATTGAGTGAACGGCTGAAACTGTTTTATATTAAATTTTTAGGTATTCTGCTATTGAATTGGTTGATTTAATGGCACATAAAGAACCCAGTGGATCAGGAAATATGTCCAATGACACCCAAACCTTTTCACAGTCCTTAGTTTCAGTTGGAATAAATACCAACCTACCGGAGATTACGATTGAGTCTATACAACATTCTAATGTTTTGATGATGTTTTACACAGGAATGACTGACAGTGACACTTTTTTCGCAGTATTTTATTCGCTTATGGAACAAGGAGCCGACAAGCTGTCAACAGAAGTTTTGGGCACAATGAATAACAATAAGTTAGGTCGTAAAAGAAAACTGAGAAGGGTAGATGAATTTTTGTTAGTGATGATGAGACTTAGATTAGGATTACTGTTGAAAGATCTTGAATTCCGTTTTAAACTGTCTTCAAGTGCTGTGTCAAAAATTTTCAATTCCTGGATACATTTTATGTATGAGTGCATGCAATGTCTTGTTTTTTTGCCAGAGCTTGAAAAAAAGTTTTGAAGGTACATGTTCCTAAATGTTTCAAAAAAATTTCAGACACACGTGTAGTTTTAGGCACACGACACATTCAAAGCATTGGTTGGAGAAAGTATGACAGGGGTTGTAGTTTTTATTTCAAAACTATGGTCAGGATCATCTTTTGATGTTGAAATTACTAGAACTTGTGGTTTGATACATCTTCTTATGAGAGGAGATGCTGTCATAGTTGACAAAGGTTTTATTTATATAGCTAAAGATTTGAAATGTAAAGGTGTTAAACTTTATTGTCCGCCTTTTAAATCAGAACTCCAGTTTAGTAGGAGTGAAGTAGAAACTACTCGTAGAATAGCTTCTGCGAGAATTCATGTAGAACGCAAGATGGAACAGATAAAGAATTTTAGAATTTTACAGGGTATTACATGTATGCCTTTAGCAATAAGTGACTTTGCTGACCAAATATTCTTTGTGTGTACCGCTCTTACCAACCTTCTACCACCCCTGGTGTCTGAATAAATTACTTTTACTTACGCTCTGTCAAAACATGATATGTTTTATAAAAAAAACTGAAATAAATTGTTTTACTTTAATTTTATTTCTAAATCTTACTTTAATATGAACAGTATTACATGTGTATATTTTACATATATACATGTACCCATTTACATGTGTACCTGGTCCTGGGATCATGAAACATCTTAAGCTTAAGTCAAAATCTTTATTTTATTATAAAATGTTGGAAAGGTCAAGAAGACCCAAATTAAAATATTTTTCAATATTGCTTCTCAAATGAGTTGTAATCTGCAAATTTCTAATTAGTATTTTATGTGATAGAAAATTTGACTCAGGTCTAAGTTTGTTCCATGATCCTGGGTCCTGGTGTATGATACATGTTAATTCATACATGTACCAGTATGTATAAAATATTGTTACAGTTTTTAATTTTGGATTGATCAACTTAAAGCTGAACACTTCTCATGAAAGGCATAGTTTGCCATATTTTTCTTTACTCATCACTATCCCTACAATTAACCCCTTGCATAGGTCCAGAACTTTTTAAACAGTTTAGAGTTCTTCGCTGTACATGTCTCACCTGTGTGGACACACGCTTTGCATTGTAATATTATTCTGTGAGGATGGAATTATCAAACTTTATGCCATTATTTTAAGCCAGAGGGAAAGTAACATCAAATACACAGGTTTTATAACAGTGTGCTTGTATTTATTTATGAGTAGTGTTCAGCTTTAACAATTTTGTATTTATTTATGAGTAGTGTTCAGCTTTAACAATTTTATACATTTAAAATTATGGTGTATCTAAATAACTAATATTTACAGAAAGTCAAACACAGTGAATAATGTATATGCATTCTATATCTGATGTAAAACAGATCTTTAAAGGGCCTTTCACAATTGGCGCACGAGCAGAAGCGACAAAATATTCGTGCGACCGAAAAACTTGCAGTTGGATCGTAAACTGTTGCTGAAATAATCGCATATGAAAAAGTATTCGTACGAAATTCGTACGATTTAAAGCGAACGCTGTGTATTAAATCTTACGATATATCGTGCATCTATATGTGACTGCTGTACAACAAAAGCGAGTGTTGTAAGATTATGCGAAAGGATCGCGAGAGTGATCAGGTGATCGAACGATTGAACGTGCACCTATGCGGTTGAACGTAAGGCGCTCGTGCAATCATGCGTTTCATGTACGAATGATCGTACGAGTGAGAAGGGGAATATATATACACTCCCCGTTCCGACCCTCGTCAGTCGAATGCAAGAGATGTCACTCAAAATTATGACAAAAGCTACAGGTAAAGCAAATGTAAACTGTAGAAAGAAGGCAGGGGCTCACAAACAGATTTTTAAGGCACTAGTCCAAGGGCAAGTACATGGTCAAAATTGACTTGCCCTACCTGAATTTTTGATTGCCCTACAATTCTAATTCTATATTTATAGATATTTCAAAAAAGAGGAAGACAAATGCTGAGCAAGCTAACCATGCCAAGCTTTAAATTTATGGCCTACAAATAAATTCTATTTTTGATAAGTCATTTGTCTGCGGGCAAGTGGTTGATAAAATTCCACTTGACCACCCCTTAAATTCACTAGCCCCGGGCGTCGGGAAATGGGATTTGTCATCCCCTGAAGAAGGCCCAGGAGGAGGAGGAGGCCCAGGACCTGCCGCAGCATCCGAGCCCTGTTGTATTTTTAGTGATGCACCATCGGTCTGAAACAGAGATGCTTATACAGGGTTTACATATACATGGCAAACCATGGGAAATTGAAGCTGATAAATCGTGCATAGTAAATTTAAATGTTGCACGATTACATGAGACACGTTGAGCAACAGTCTCATGGTCTCGCAACACACGCATATACAGCTGCGATTCATCTTACGAACTTTAAAAATCGTGCATCACTCTTGCGAGTATACAAAACGTTGTAAGACGGTCGTCTTGTGAGAGCTCGTGCGAAGCTGAAATTTTCCGATCGCAAAGTGTTGTAAAGTGCTCGTGCGCCAATTGTGAAAGGGCCTTAAACAATTTATACAAAGAAAACAAGTGTACTAAAACTGTAAACTCTCACATCACCAGTTACATGTATTGAAGTTTCACCCATGCTTTGTCATTAAGGATGAAAACAAGGTTCACCAAGGTCAATATAGTCAATTACACATGATATTATTAAAGGAAATAAAACATTGGATATATGCATACACTATCATGACTATGATTTATCATTTTACATAAAATGATGCAATTCAAAGTATCATAAAACTTCTTAGTTTTTCAAATTTGGAAAGAGCTCTTCAATGTAGAATTTTTTAAGCTTCTTGAGTAATGATTCCCAAAAAGAGTTGTCAAATTGGATGGGAATGACTACAAAGTCTTTGATCGTATAAATAACAAAATCACATCTCTCCATTTGACATACACCCATTTGACCCTGCATCTGGGTATAATATTTATGACTTTTCTTCAACTGAATTGAATTTGTATCATCAGCATAACAACAAAATGGTACACTGTCTCCATTTAAAAGGACACTTTACTTCCAAAAGATATTTCTGCATTTCAAACTTTACTAAGCCATCAGGGCTTGCACCTAAGTAAGAGCAATGTGTGTACAAAACCAGACCATTATCTACAACAATGACATTCTGTTTTTTTTTTCAATTTCATGTCGCCAGATCCAAATATCGAGAAAAGAGGTTAGTTATTTGACTAACGGTACGCGTTGATTAAAATTTGACTGTAGAATATTAAAATTGAATCTATACTCCACTCACTCCTACTTGGTCGGCAACGAAAGTCGCCCAGAAACTAGACAGAAAGTCCGGTCAAAATTAGTGGTAGCGAATTTCCTTTTTTTAGATTCCTCCCTAGTGTATTTTTATAGTAGGGGTAACTTTATTAAAAGAAGATAAATATTTCGTGACAAGCCCCTGTGGTTGGGCAAGTTCCAGCTTGTTGCCACTCACTTTTATGTGATTTTCTCGCAGGAATGTTTGTATTTGAGATTTGTGATAATTAAGTATGTCTTAATACCGTGGTATTGAATAATTACGGCAAGTCTGTGCCTTCATTACGAAGTGGTTCCATCGCATCGTTTGGAATATTGCGCTATGGAACTCTTTACCGGAAGTGTACATACCGTACCGCAGAAACGATAACTCGTATAAGCAAACATTACGAAAGGAGGGAATACCTCCCCCTTCTAAGACCTATCCCCCACGAGCATACTCTTTAAACGGAAGACACAGATTCTCTTAATAACCCTATTTAAGAAACTTGAATAAGATAAGTGGTATTAAAAAATTCTTAAGATATTTCTTTAATCCCCCCCCACTCAAAATATAGATTAATGAGAACTTTAAGAAAAATTGCCAAAGTACACTTAAAAAAGAAATCAAAGCTTATTCAAAATTTTCATTATTTGATTTCAGCATATTTAATTACAACCGAATACATACAAAATTATCTACTACTCCATGGAGAGAGAGAGAGAGAGAGAGAGAGAGAGAGAGAGAGAGAGAGAGAGAGAGAAAGAGCATTCATCTACTCAAACATTCCAGTGAAAGGAGTTTAGGATCGACGTTTTCGTGCCAGAATTGCACAGCTGTCATGCCTTACACTATGATAATAGAAAACATAGCAACTAAACTATTGTATGTTTGTGACACCACAGTAATAAAACTTCAAAACAATTTTGATTGTCCAGCACTTTTATGCCCCCCCCCCTAACATACGGAATTGCTTCGTATGGGTCTACGAGAAAATCCATTCAACATGAAAGTCATTTTAACACAACCCCTCAAGGATACTTAAAAATATTTGAACAAGTAAAGGCTCAAGATCGCAAATTCTGAACAATTCAACTTAATGAGAAAGTTCTAAACACCCTAATCAATGATATGTGCTGGCCTTCACATGTAATTGCAAACACTTTTGAATTTATTAGGGCCTTTACAATAATATGATAACCTTCTGATCATCAGATTAAAAAAATAACTCGGTTTTTGCTGTTATTATACAGCGTACTATGTAAATATGTATGGAGTGAATTATACCCCCCTCTCCAACAAAAAAATCTCAAACAGTTATTTCAATAAAATAATTAAGGGCCCGTAGACTATATTTTATGTACATGTCTCATTTCATTGAGTTGATCATATGTTTGATTTCTAGTCAAGTTTTCCAAACTGACTGAAGACGAGGTGTTGGCGTTATTCTGTTTTCTGTGTTCTGACTCCGGTCCTCCTGACTTCACTGACACGGAGTGGCTGGACATGCTTAATGGGATACGACAGATAGTGTACGATAAACATTATCTTGTAACACGTGAGGAAGCACAGCAGACTCTTCACAGACTGAAGTCACGTGATTACGTATATCTTTGGGAAAATCGGGACAAGATAACGGAGGACACAAAGGATGAGACAATGTATTGGATAGCATCAATACGCCCTTATATACCATTCCATTACAGTAGTTATAACACAGCCAGTGTGTACCTGAGATCAATGGGATATAACAGAAAACCTGGAGAGAAGTGTGTCTTTAGTAACTATGCTGGCTGTGATGCCTTACTGATACACCGTCTACAGATGAACATACTGACTCAGCCACCATGGAGGACACGGTTATATATAATAGAATATACCAGATATGTAAGTCTGTGCAAAGAAATGTCATTTTTCTCAAAATACAGAAAATATTTCAATTGAGTGCATGATTGGATTCTAACGATTGGTATACATGTGTATTTATATATTTCATGATAAAATTCCTAAGATGTTGACTATTTCATGAGTCTTGTACATCGAGGCTGATGCTTCCATTCTATCTTCAGAACTTTACTTTTTTTATTCTAATTTTTTATTGGATTATCTATATACTTTTGTATAACTTTACTTCCTTAAAAATATTTTGGTTGACATTATACGTTTAACGCTGTGACAATACTAGATAATCTTCTTCTATAGTGAATGTTTCAAACCAAATACTAAAGGAGAGTGAAGATGAAAGAAAAGAATTTCTAGTTGATCTAAGAAAAGGAGGGGAGGCTGTACATTACAGAGAAATATCACATGACAGTGTAGATCACGTGACGTGGCTCTGGAGATACGACAGACCTGACATCGTGAGATCCTGTATAGGTCTACATCCACACAATGATATTTACATCATCGACAACAAAGCTTACAGAAAAACAAGTAAGAAAGTCAATATATTTGAAATGTTTTATTCAGGTTTATAACGGTTTATAACGTAGGAATTTTACAGTAAAATTATACAATATGCACACGAGAAAGAGAGAGGGGGGGATATATTTTTCGATAAATAAAAAAAGTGCACACCAAACATGAAACTTAACCGTATTCTATACAAAGCTGAAATATTTTCCTAACGGTAATAAGTGTGTGAATTTTTTTTTTTAATTTTTTTTATAGTTCAATAACTACACAAAGCACACACTACATGTGCAGTGAACCTTGCATACTATTAAATAGTAATTTTACACAGTGTTAAGTCTACATGTCTTGATGTACTGATCATGCAATCTTGGTGATAATGAGGTTGTTTCCAGAGAATGAACAGCTCTGAAATTTTGTTATCCCCAATCTCCATCCTCACAATCTATATCTATAAATTAGGTAAATTTTACAAATATGGAATCGATCCCCAGCAGTTGACCCCCCCCCCTGCCCCAGCAGTTGCCCCCCCCCCCTCCCGGGGCCGGTTTCATTTAAACAGAATGACGGGTCAATGTTTATAATTCCAATGCTATTATCTTTATATGTACACATGTACCATATATATCTATCATTCATTGGGACGTGTTGTTTTATGTAGGGATCCTAAAAATGGGGGGATGGATAGGCGACTTTTTTGTAAACTGGGATGTGATTATGAAATACATGAAATACATACTCTGTTACAAAAATAAACATACATGCATTTAGTATGTGCATGTATTCATAAATTCTGAAAATAAATAATTTTGATTTTACAGCTAAACATTATAAAAAAAAAGCTACAACCTAAAATAGCGACATTCCAGGCATGCCTCGATCGATTCCGTACTACATTTTACAAGTACCTCATCTGAAGTGTTTTATTAAAATTACATAGAACAAATTTTGTCCCTCTAATCAAGAGTCATTGACTATCTCGCGAAAACAAGGTACTGCAGAAATTAAGTGATCTACAGTAAGCTGTGTAACTAAAGAAATAATGTGAGTAACTCGGGTGGCATTTTGCCTTTAGATTTTATTTCATCCACCGTCTTCTGTTTACATTTGAACCGTCTGAACTTCTATATATAACCGCTAAATTCCGAGTTGGGGTTGTGGTTGGTGGGGGATTTTTTATTGGGTTATTCTCTCTATACATTTATAAATTATATCCCCTTTCTCCTGATCCGCTACTGGCAAGTTTTGTCTTCAGTTATTAGGACAAATGACAAAAGCTGGAGTCTATGGCCAGATATACTATATGATATATGATGATATGAAACGGAAGAACATATGTACATATTTGATTTTAAACCTTTTAATTTATTTTCTGTTTATTAAATCTTTAAATTTCACACTTTCAGGTAAACACCCTAACTATTCATCGAAAATCAGATGTCTATTGTACTGCTTACTGTTAACTGAAAAATATCAGTTTAATCTCAAAGAACAATCACACAAAGTAATAAGGGACAAAATCAGAGACAGATATTTCCCTGGTACAACTGTTGACGGCTTGGTAGATCTTCCTTATGGAATCACAGAAACACACAACGGTGTGATAACGTTTATATCAGACGACATCCGACATGACGTCATGTACGCTTTTGTTACGGAATGTCTGGTGGAGGACAGTGATCTGGAGTTTTTCCTGACCACGGCGTCACGTGACGTGATATCAGAATACTGCCGGTCCTGGTGGTATGAGAGGAGAGAGAGAGAGAGATGTCTGTATGTACCTAGAAAGCCGGAGAAGATGTACGACCTCTTCATAGACAAACTACAGCTGGACATCATCACACACTGTACCTCGTCTGACTGGGGGATTCATGACAGTATCAGTAAAAAGTGTCAGTATACATTCATTCGGCAATTTTCTTACAAGTTTTCAAGTATTACTTCCTTGCACACATTAAAAACAAACACATATTTATATTCTTCATCTGTGACTTTATATTATTATAATAAAAGTGATACATCCTTTTGTACGTGAACTAAATTAGAATTATGATCAATTATCGATAGACTCTGTGCATCTATAAAAATATTTTGATCAAATATAATTAGGAATTTACACTATTTAAGGAATAACTGTCTCATACTAATGTTTTTGGATTCATGATGTAATCAAACGAGTAACTTGCATGATAATTTGCATAAACGCCGAAGGCATGTAGTGTCTCAAGCACTAAATGCTAAAAAATTATGTGTGTGTAGAGGATGAAGGGGGGGGGGGGGGGGGGGGGGGGCTGATTAGCTATGTAATTAAAAATAAGCTATCCCCACCTCTTCTATATATTGTTACTTAAAGATTTACAGCCTATAAGTATATTCAAAATGATACAATCAGTTACATAACAGAATTGGATAATTTACAGGAGAATTATAATTTCGCACATAAAAAATAATAATTAATGAAATAGAATGATGGAAAAAATACAATTATTAGATTACAAAATCACCTTTTCACCTCAAGCTACAATAAATATTTCAACCAAGGTTACCCATATCCTGATACATTTGTAGTTTGCAATCAATCATTAATTTGAACCTCTTCACCATTTGACAATAGTATACAGAGACCACAAAAACATATAGGTGATTTTATATATAACAGTAGATCTATAAGGTATGCCTGAATAAGAAACTAAACAAAACACCTGTAGGCTGCTATAAATGTAAAGTAGGGGAATTTATTCCGGGGAGCATCTTTTATTTATTTTCTCTATTAAGTATTGAAAATTGCAAAAATGTGAACATCACCAACCAACACATAAAAGCTTAATAGCTTTTCTAATTCATCAAACAGATTTTTTTCATTTTGGTAAAAAATGTAGAATTATAAGGGGGGGGGGGGTATCATGCCAAGAAAATATTTTTTCGTGTGACGTGGGTAGGGTTCCAACTTCTTTTCCAGCAATATTTATTTATCTGAACATACTACATTTACTACGCGGGGTTTGATCAAAAAGTTCTCGAACTAACTGAATAACTTCTAGAAAGAAATAATATAGGGTTTCAATTTTGTAAATGTTTAAGTGTAGTCCTCTCCGATTTTAATGCGCATCTGCAACCATTCTACCAATACGCGGATCATGTGATATTGGCAGTCACGTGATATACTCCTTAGCGTTCTGTCTTTTTGCGACACTTATATTTCTTGCTATGTGATATTTTTTAATTAACTCATTAGAAGTTCTAAAATTAAATAAATCAAGTTCAGTAAACATAATAATTTAATTTGTGATGATCACATACACAAAAATTCAGGCAAGAAATACAAACAAAATAGCAATTATTGATAATTTGAACCGGCATGAATCACCCCCGCTCTTGTACCATTACAAAGATGTTGAAGCCCCCCTCCCTCCCCAAAATAATAATAATAAAGCTGGAAGAGGCGCCTACATTATTTTAACTATTTTCCACTCTTTAAACTGAAATTAGAAACATAAATTTTTCATGTTGTGAAAAATTTTATCTTTTACGTGATACAGTGGGAGTCCCTAAAGAAGTACTACAATGGGACCAGGCGGCCAGAGAGCGGTATGTGGAGTACGCTAAGAGAGGAACACAGACAGTCCACCACGCCCGGGGGATGATTGTAGGATGTGCTGGGGCGGGGAAAACTACGCTACTGAAACGTCTGCTTGGTTGTAGTGAAGAAGAGATTAAGAAAATAAAATCCACTGAGGGATTGGAGGTGTATGAGGGAATATTTGATATATGTGATGAAACAAGATCAATAAAAGGTAACAAATATGTAAAAGTGGTGCATAAACATAGACATGAGAGAGAAAGAACAAGAAAAATGTCTTTGCACAAAATATAAATATGACATGCCCTTTTTCTTAATTTCATCATCATTGTTTTTTTTTTATAAGACCTAAAGATCCGTGGTTTTTTTTTTAAGGAAAACAGCAACTTTAACTTTAATATAATTAGTTTTTCATGCTATTTAAGAACATGTCAAAATACCATCTTATTATTTGTTTTATATATATTGATTGATTGTATATTGTTTAACGTCCCTCTTGAAAATTTTTCACTCATATGGAGACGTCACCGTATGCCGGTGAAGGGCTTCAAATTTAAACCTATACTCGGCACTCAGGGCCATTGAGCATTGAGGGTTCTTTATCGTGCCAGCACCTACCGTGACACGGGACCTACGTTTTTAAGGTCATATCCGAAAGACCCGTAACTTTCACTTCTAGTGCCGAGCGCTTGGCGAAGGAAAAGTCACTACCTTTGTTTACGTCTTAGGTATGACGCGGAGCCGCGAACGAGAATCGAACCCGGGCCTCCAGATCACGAAGCAAACGCTTTACCACTAGGCTACCGTAAACGGTGTTTTATGTATAATATTTTGAAAAAAAAATTATATAATGTCAGATATGTAGTGACTCTTTTCAGCAAAGACAAGCCAGGAGAACATTGAGCAAGTAAATACTACAAATTTTGACGCAAAGTCCTTGACATTCTTCGACTTTGGAGGACAATGTGCGTACTACGCCTGTCACCAGATTTACCTGACCAGGAGAGCTTTCTATGTTGTGGTGGTGGACGCCTCTAAACGTCTTGACCAGAAGGTGGATAAGGAAGTGTGTGATCAAGATGGTAGCGTATTCTCTGGATGGACCTATGGAGGTATAAAAACATATGCTTTCTAACTTTTACTTTAAATATAATACGTAAGATGTTCCAATAGGTATAGCAAAAACGACATTGTAGTATTTACGATTGGCAGTGTATGACTGGACAGTTAATTTTTCGATTCTCTTATTTTTCGTTGTGTACCTTTTAACTGAAGATTTTTTTTGAAAGCAGAAAACTTATTGATTTCTTTGAAAGCAGATAATTTATTTATTTCATAATTTAAAAAATGATTGGAAATTGCATATCACCATGCATTTTACGAAAACTCCATCATTTTCAACGCACTAAATTGCCGACGGATTTTCCTGATAAATGGTTTTTCGATCATGACAAGAAGCACACGGCGGATGTGACCGGTCTGCAGGGGATGCTCACTCCTCTATGGCTCCTGATCCTAACTTTTACGTTTATATGTCCTTGTTTGCTCTGTTTTAAAGTTAATATTGTGTAATGGACGGTTTAGCTTAAGCTTGACTTTAAAACAATTTTATTATATTATTCAATTTTAAAAAAATTCTGCACTTAGTCAGTTTTATTAACGTATAATCAAGCAATTATGGAACAAAAACAGTAGCTTAAAAACAAACATACATGAACATTTATTGGAAGTCCATTAATTATTTCATATTGATATAATCATTCTTTTATGAGCAACTGACATGTTGTTTTATGAATGCAAACAAGACTTTTCGTGGTTTTGATTTGATTCTATGCATATAATTGTTTTAATTTGTGGACACAATATAAATGCATTAAAATCTATTTCTTAGATTTTTACGTTTTTAAGTGAGTTTGGATATCGTATGTTTTGTGATTTCATTCTCATGCACACACTATCCACAATTATATTGCATATATAAACATAAAAGCTAAAAAACTATCATGATATTAAACAATAAATCTTTAATCTGTACGTTTATCTATTTGTCTACCTTACATGTATGTTTCTTTGGTAAGGTTTTACTTTTAATACATGTACAGGGATGGTAAAAGAGGGAGAAATGTATTATAGTAAAAGCATTATCCCAGAGAACACAGTGTTTATAATGAAATGAACATCAAATTTATTTCATCGAATTCTATTCAAGAATACTTAATTTATTATAACTAAGAAAATCCTTGTCATTCTTTAGATTATACAACATCATATTTTATTCATTTAACCTGCAATGGAAATACTAAAATGACCTTACAAGGAAACAAAACGCCTGAAAAAAACAGAATTTTACCTGTTGTTGAAAACTCGCTAAGATACCGGTAATGAATATAATTGGAGCAAAAAAAAAAGACGATCCTAATGAAATATTTACTGTCTGCTAGATTGCTGTACATGTGTGATTTATCTTGCCAAGGTCAAAAAGATTGATTCGAATTAAAATCACTGAAAAAGCTACAAATTGATTTTTTTTTAAAATATTTCTTTTGATTATATCAATTTAAAAATAAATATTTTCATCTTTTAATTGCAGACTATTTTGTGTTCTGGATAAAATCTATACATACCTACTGTGGTTCTGACAACCAAATAGATACAAAACCTGTAGTTCTGATTGTTACAACACATTGGGAAGAAGACATCAGAAAATTTAGGGTGAGCTATTTTTACCCAATTAACTTTTTATTTACACACCTTATCAATTTGTTTTTAAATTCTTAAAGAACTTAAATCAAATTTTTATTTAATCCTTTAGTTATGTAATAGTCTTTATTGAATAAAATACATTTCATCATGATACTGATTAGATCGCTATTATGTGCATGTGTACATGTATGTTTGGATTATTTGAATATAAATATAGCAAGTATTAGAAATGCAGTAATACAAGCATTTTCATAAATTTAGATCTCCCTCCGATTTATATTTTTGCAAATGCTTCAATAAATATAGGACTCGGGGTCTCTTCTGTGTAGTTATGACTAAAAATTTATAAGGAAATTGAGAATTAAATGGATAATAATACTACAATACGTATTTACGCGAGAATGTAATCTTCGTGTGCAGACAGATTAGGGTAATTATACAAAAATAATTTTCTCGAGAATAAAGTGATCAACAATACATTTTATTGAAGAAATATTTTTTTTTAATACAGGATAAAAATGAACTGATTGAGAGCTTGCGCCAACAGTTTCCAAAGACATCTAATTTATCACAGTACATCAGAGACGATAACGTATATTGTGCAGATTTTACTTTACCTCTCCAAGATTTAAAAACTTGCTTCTTCAACATAGCTTCTCATCAGCGATGGAGAGAAAGCATCCCAAAAGAATGGTCTTTCTTTGGATTAGAAATCGACCAGAAAAAACATAAAAAGCGGATCTTGAATATTTCAGAAATAAAAACGAAAGTACCAGAGATTACTACTAAAGAACAGGATGATTCAGATGAAGGTGAAAAGGGAACACATGATATGCTGCGTTATTATCATGATGCCGGAAAAGTCTTATATTTTAATGAAAATGGTCTGCAGGAAGAGGTAATTATTGACGTCCAATGGTTTATTGACGCCTTCAAGCATATCATAACAGACAGGCTTCATTTCAAAGGTATCCCTGTCACTCAAGAGGACTGGGATGAATATTATGAGACTGGAAATTTGCGGGACCAACTTCTGATAGAAATTTGGAAACATAAAGATGAAGAATTGTTTGAAAAGCTGAACGATGAAGACCAAAATTATAGAATTGAATACGTATCATACGAGAACGATGAACAATATCTGCAATGTCATAAGAAATCCCTTCTCGGTTTTATGCAAAGACTTGGTTTACTGGCCCTGGGTACAGATTCCCACTATGTTCCATGCATGAACCGGAAAGAAGTGGAGTGTAATCTATCCAATCTGATTAACGATTCGCACAGTAAATCATCAGTCCTTATTTACAGATTTGACTTTTTACCATTTTTCTTGTTTTATCGCCTTATTGTCGCTTGTATGCAAGAAGATGGTTGGAATGTACTACAAAATAAAGGTGTGTCGTGCCTCTACAAAAACGCCGCTTTATTTTCGTGTAAGGAAACCAACTTCCTTTTGTCCGTCACAGAAGAGTCTATACAACTTCAAGTATTCTGTCTGGTGCCAGGATATGATTTGGAAAGGGCGAAAACGGGCAAGATTCAAGGAAGGATTGAAGACATGTTAAATGATTTAGCGGGAACATTTCATAGAAAAATACAGTTTGTAAGAGGCTTCCGATGTCGAAAAGATGAAGAAAAAATGATCGCTTTCGATATCAAAGAACATTTCTTACCAGAGAAAAATTACATTCCAAAAGAAGACTGTAAAATGATGTGCCCGTTGCATACAATTTCAGATCAGCATATTATTGATACATCTGAATTTACTAGATATTGGAAAATGGAAAGAGAAACCGCAGCTTGATTTCAAATAATGAAGAGATTCTTTATTTAAATTTAAATTGCTTTATGTCAGACTCAAAAATATTTAATAAACTATAGAATGACTAATGAATTTTTACTTAAATTGTACTGACAGCTCATTTCAGCTATTGGACTGTCTCGTAGTTTTATCTTCCCTAAATGTAATTTACAAGAAATGATAATATGGCAATACTCCTTATCTCTTTGTTCGTCTTTGTGTCTGCTTCTCGTGTAAGCTTCTCAAAATTCCTGACTTCTAAAGAACATCCAGAATAAATCTTTACAAATGTTAGCACATAGCATCCTTACGTGAAAAGCAATGAAAAGGAACCATATCTAAGATTGGAATATGTAATGTTTATTTTCTAAAACTCCCTTCTTAGGTCACCTGAGTCACTCAGGTGACCTATTGCTATCTGTTTTTGTC
>PRKT01001016.1:142623-155604 GCA_003671525.1 Saccostrea glomerata | reverse complement strand
ACACCTACATGCTTGATTTACCTGTTTGAAAACTGACAATTTCTATTATCCCCGACGATGTTACCTCCCCTGTTCATGACGTCATTAGAGACATCAATTTCAAAACAATAGATCGACGCTCCGATTACGACATGGCTCATTTTATGGAAGATAATGACAGTGACGGTGAAATACCCGAAGTTGATTTGACACTGCATATACAGCCGTACATGTTTGAACCTTTGGGTAAAGATCGTTTTACTAATAGTTTGTCAGAAAGTGATCATGAATCGCACTCGGAATCGGGAAGGGAATCCCCGACAAGCTCTGAAGACGTCACTAGAGAACCTGTCGATAGTTGGTATGTAGGTTAGGCCTAATTAATTTAGTGCGTTTTTACATGTATATTACGTTTAGCCACAAAAATAAAATGACATGCATCAGGCTCCCGGGCGTATATATTAGGAAACATCTTGAGGTAAAACTGATATCAGTGGTGGCGTCTCCTTATGACTTATGAGTGAAAATTTTAGAGAGGGGTGTTAAATAACATAAAATCAATCAATCAATACAGGAATTTTAAAGTTACGTCTCGTTATTTATTTATTTATTTGCTTGTCAAATTTGTTTGCCTGAACGTTCTATGATACAGTGTTTAACAATTTTTTAACCAGAACCCAAATGCGAGATTTATTATGCCCTCACTTCAGGTGTAATTGTGGAAACTGTGTGGAAATGCCTACTAGCAGGGAAAACAAATGCTGCCGAAACACCAACATAGTAAATGGAAAGGTCGATGAGAAATCTCTCCAATGTATTACTGAGCATGAAGGTTTCATCGTAAATTGTTTAAATCATTATGTGTTGGAGACTTCTTACTATGAATACATACAGGATAATGGCAGACAAAATGAGAGAGAACCCATCCATGAGTAAGTTTCATAGACAGGTCAAGGGAGGGAGGTGTTCCTTCCCAAGGGGATTTCAGCATTGTTGATTACAGGGTTTCCCTAAGACTCAGGGGCCGGAGAATTTTCCTGCATATAATGATGTAATCCTCAGTTACTCTGTAATCCAGTTAAGCCCCTGTAAGCGGAAGAGCCTACACCTTCTATTAAATTATTTTTAGGACGATTTTCCCCTTAGTTTGGATTTCAGTAGGGCGTGGCATTCCTGACGCTACGTAATAGCGAAAACTAGTAGATTCTAATCGGTAAAGAAATTAATAACATCAGGAACTTAAAATTGTTGTTGACAATGATGAGACGACTTATACCCCACCTCTGTGCCATTAGAGAACTTTTAATTGGCTATTTACTACACCAGTTGACATTCGACTGCATTTCTATCATATGTACATTTCAACAGTGAACAAGTGAAGGGAAGCTGTGTAAATTTCAGAATTTAATTAGGTAACGTCGAGAATGCCAGGCTTACTGAAAGTCCAAACTAAGCATGTAATGGTCCTAAATGTTCCCTGCTAGGTATTTCAATAAATAGGGACAAACCTGTTGAAATATCAAAACATGGATTTAATTTTACTTTACAATTCACAAAATAATGACAATTAAAAACAAAGATCAACTCAGTCTCATGGAAAGTCCACTTTTCCTCACAATTTTGTCTTTCCTGTTCAGGTATCATTTTCCTTTTCTTCTGAGTGATATGGCCACCTCCCCCCTTTTTACTGTCAAAACTTTCAGTCCAAAGTATATGTAATAAATGATTAGTCGAATATTTAAAAAAAAATGTTTGTTTGCCCTTTACCAACCCAGATTTTTTTAACAATGGGTAGGTAGGTAGGAGAAATATCTTTAATTTTCTCTTCTTAAAATTATAACAAGAAGCATGAGGGTCACAATGCTTGACTGCATCATTTTCCTATTGCTGCTCTTCAAAAGGTTGTTTTGAAAAAAATTCCATCTAAATTCCTTTGAAAGAATGTGGGTCCAAACGTCGTGTAAAATTTAATCCCCAGTTTTAACCCCAAGCTAACCCCAGTGTCCCTCTTTGAACAAAATTGAATCCTCAGAATGTGTCGATTTCACATCCTATATTCTCACCAATATCTAAGGAGGTAAGGGCTGCAAGCACTGAATAAACAAAAAAGGTAGTCCATTATAAGTAAAACTAGTCACTACTAAATTAAGCATCTAAATGACCTCAAAGAATATTTTAAACTGGGTTGAAATGATTCAACTAAAAAAATTGTAAATGAAAAAAGCAATAAAATATTTTGAGTCCGGCTAATTTCGATAGTTCGGTCGGCTAAGGGCAAACAAACATTTTAATTTAGGCCTAAATAAGTGCACATATAGGATTATGTTGAGCATATCCTCTGCAATATTTCAGACTTTACAGATATCTTGCCTACAGAAGATTTGTTCGGTGGGTTTATCATATTCTTGGGAAGAAGAATAGACGTATTCTACCATCTTGTGTTGTCAGCAAAATCAGACAGACTTTTCCTTCCCAAACCTATTGTGGTTTTAAATATCCAGAATAATGATAGAATTTGGAAATATTATATTTATTCAATAAAATCTGGATCTATGAGTAGCCACAATGTCTTCTTTTCTAGCCCTTCCTTCCCTCTGAGCAATTGGTCTCGGTCTTTCTTTCTCATTTATTGCTTTGGCTGCTCTCGCCTCTCCGTAGGAATTGTGGACTTCTCTCCTGAAGATTAGGTCTTCAAACAGTTCATTCACATAATCTGTCAATTGAAACAAGCAAGCAACTGGACATTATGCAGGATTTATTATTGCTACAAGAGCAGATACATGTATAAAAAAGGAATCTTATTTTTCCATGTGAAAAATTAAATCTTATCTCCATCCTAGAAACCCTGTTATACCCTGTACAGGTATTTGATACTCCTTGCATACCAAGGAGTTTTAGTAATTAATATTAAAACTGCATTACCTATTCCGTACATTCCGATGCACTCAAAAATGATTTATTATTGATAGTTTACCAAAGCTTAAAATTTTGGCAAACACCAAAAATACCTCTAGTATCAGTCTATATTAAAAACTTATTTGTAGAAGGCCAACATATAATACTGGTATCTTACAAGGATAACACTTTTTGGCTTGAGAATTTAAATGAAGAGGAATATACATGTAACTATATTCATGCACTTACTAAAAGTTTGTTGAATTTTTACTTCTTTGGCAACTCCTTCACCTTTCCTTCCCTTTGGGTATGAAACACTGTATATCACATCACCATCTTGATTTTTTGCCTGCTCCCTGGTTGAATTTTCATTAAAATGCAATGTGGCTAAATATAACCTATAAAAAAAGTTATAAAAAGTGATTCTGAAAATAATTTTATGAAACTTTTCATATAAAAAAAAAAGAGGCCCATGGGCCACATAACTCAGTTGAGCACATTGGCTCTGAAAAGCACAAATCAGTTTAGTATTGAAAAAATACATGTTGGGGGAGGGGGGACTTCAATTTTAGACTTCCTAAAGATGCTTCCACATTAATATAACAAATGGCTTTGATGTTCTTGAATATAAGATTTTTAAACATGTTTTCCTATATATTCCTTTGTAAAAATTTGATCCTCCATTGTGGCCCCTCATTGTGGGGGTTTTAATTTGAACAAATCTGAATCAAGCTGCAGAACTGAGGAGTAAGAATTTTTTTTAAATCTAGCTTTTTTTGCAATTGAGGTAAGAATTTGAAAGAATTAATCCAGAACTGTACGCACATTTTTGTGCGCTTTTAATACACATTTTTTCAATTGGTGGCACTGTAGCTATTCAGTCTGTCAATATATTCTTAATCTTCACTCTCTGAGTATGATTCCATATCAACATTACCAATCATAGTTTTGCTGTTCTTGAGAAGATTTTTAAAGATTTATTCCTATACATTAGTGATTACCAGTACTATGTAAAACTTACCCCTAGAGGTCATCATTTGAACAAACTTAGTCTACACAATTTAAGGAAAGTTTCACATACATGTATATGTTTCAACTCTTGGTTCAGTGGTTCTTGAGAAAGAGAATTTTGAAACATGCCACCAAATTTTCACTTTTTCTTAATTATCTCCCCTTGAAAAGGGGTGTGGCCTTTCATTTGAGCAAACTTGATTCCCCTTTGTGGCAAGTTTGGTCGAAAAATTGTTCTGGAGACGTCAAAAATGTGAAAAGTTTACAGACGGATGGACAGCTGAACAGACGGGCTATAGACAAAATGTGATCAGAAAAGGTCACTTGAATTTCAGCTCAGGTGAGCTAAAAAACCTTAGTGTAAATTAAAGGCTTAAGTAATTCATGCAACACCTCAAAATAAAGCTTTCAATTTTCAAAGTTCCTTAGAGTTAATTACGTACCGTGCTTCCATTTGTGCATGGAAGAAGTGCACAAGCTTAGGAGCAAAATGACAGAGCACCTTGTGAAAAGCCTCAAGCCCAGAAGTCTGTTCTGCAGGAGACATTTTTCTGATATCTGTCAAAAGAAGCCGGCCTTTGACAACCTTTTCCAACTCATCGTAAGCTTTGGAACCTAAAAACATTGATATCTTGTCAAAAAGGATGTATTTTTGGAGTTCAAATGCTGGAAATATTAAAATAAGGGGGGGGGGGGGCAACAGTCTTTTACAGGGAAAGCTAGTATTTAATTAAGCAGTAAACCACACATATAACAAACTTGTTTATAATGAATTGACACTTACTGCAAAGTGATTTTCATCATATTCATTCCCCTTGACTTTTAAATGTATTAAAAACTTAAACGGATACAAGGAATTACTCTATATATATTTAGATATTAAGATATATATATATAATAACTTATAATAACTCTCTCTCTCTCTCTCTCTCTCTATTTATATATATATATATATATATATATATATATATATATATATATATATATATATATATATATATATATATATATATATATATATATATATATATATATATATACACCGGTATATAGATTTATATGTGTGTGTACCTCTACGAATCCAAAGACGGTCTTCAAGATCTCCATGTTCACACCTGGGAAACTCTGCACCATGCCCCTCATGAACATTACACACGTGATTCAGAATAGAACACCACTTCTGGTACACCAACTCACCATCTCCGCCACTACTCATTGCACACCAATAAGTGTGATTGCTGATGGACCTTGCCCAATCTCCAACAATTTCACAGTTTTTCTTTTTGCTCACAGCTTCTAACTTCTTGTAAATTCCTGAGACAAGAATTAATTGATTTTTTCACTAATTTCAAAACCTAAATATACTATTTTATCATATTTTGAATATTTTCAATGAAATATAATTCATTATTATTCATGACATTGAACACAGATTATTTAACAAGTTTTTATACACTATCAAAATCAGACAGTTTTGTCATTATATGTACACTTTATATCTTGAGGCAGGGCCCAAGTTAGCTTACAAATGAATTTTTACTTTATACATTTTTATATCATGGTACATGTTTATGTATGTTTTGAAACTCAAAGATATTTGTAAAATAATTTTTTAACATATGATCAGATGTATAGAGTATACATAAATATAAAGGAAAGTAACCTTTAGCAATGTGCCAGCAATCAAACCAGTGTATTATTTCTGGATGGGTTTCACGCATGTACTTTTTTATCTGAGAATGGCGGTCAGTAACCAAATGTGAAATCTGTAGATCCTCATCTGCAATTCTGGCAAGCCCTCTTTGTAAACCCTCCAGCTCCATGGCATAGGAGTTTCTAACTTCATTTTTCTATGATTAAAAATAAGCATGGTTCATTAAAAGCAACAACAAAAAAAATTAAATTCTGTCTCGTAGTTCAATTTTACTTCAAGAAAATTAAGAAATATCTATTTAAAACATAATGTCAAAATAATAATTTCAAATTAAGCATTTTTTCATTGTTTTGATAGTTTGTAATTACCTGCACAAGCTGTGTATCCAGGATTTTGTTTGTCTTCAGATCCATCAAAGTGTATGAAAGATATTTGGCTGTGTGGCCAGGTGAGCAACACCGTCCATCTCCACCCAGCCTCAAAGGTTCTCCAGACTCCTGTGCTGCTGTAAAGAGATGTAGCTGCTCTCTTTGCCAAACATCCTCTATAGTTGGGACTAAATACAATGACTGAATTTTCATGTATGTTCCAATGCTGAACATCTGAACTGAAGCATGTCTACACAATGTTAAGAATTTGTGAGCACTGCCCCCAGAAAACAACACAGCTCCTGCAATGATTAAATTACCAAGGGGCATAGCACTAGATGTAGGCTGACTTTCCCATTTTTTCTGAGCACTGCAGTTTTCACATAAACTCTTAATGCTAATGTATGAGCCTATGATAGTCTTTCTTAATGTACATTGGCATCCACAATTGTAGCAAGATGTAAATAATTGATCTAAGCAGGATTCAAAAACTATAAACTTTCTTTCCTTAGCAGGGTTAATGTCTTGTTCAGAATCCTGCTCCCCATTCTCACTTTCCGGAATCCAGTCTGAGTCTGTGTCATTGTCATCCCCTTCATCTGTGGATGTCAAGAAGCTGTTGTCAAGATATTCAGATATTATCTCTTCAGTCTGAGTTCCTGTAGAAACCTTTTCCACATCAGGAGGAGATAAAATGTTTATTTCTGTTTGTAGTTTTACATGGCGTCGCTTCTAAAATAAACCCAAAGAATCAATTTAATGGAATGGGGAAGTGCAACAAACATTTGATCTTGTACAGTATATCAATCATGTCATGATATTCTCATTAATGGGTTTACTGGTTAATATATTGATATTAAAATATTGGTATGATTATAATGAAAAATTAAGTAAATGTGGTATATGTATATAACATGCACATCATAAGAAATATCAAAAACTCAAATCATAATTTTCTACCCCTTTTGAACCAGATCTCCCCTTTTTAAAAGGAGCAGCCATAAACATTTAAGTAAACTTACAACTACATCATATGTTGTCTGGGACATTGTGGAATAGCACTGAACATGTTGAACATTTGTTTCTTTAAAATTTGCTGGACAGACTGTGTCACCTGATCTTTGATCATCTTGTGGTTGTGGTAATTCATCATTGTCAATATCACTGGCATCTAAAATCTGCAATGCATCAATACTCATCTATATTAAGCAAGCAAATAAATAATCCAAAAATATACATTGGTGCATTATACAGTGACCGATCCAGGAATCTTGAAAGAAAAGGGGGTACTAGGTTGGGGTTAGGATAGATAGAATGTTCTATCGTTAAACTGATAAATGTCCTAAGGACCCAGATTAACTTGATACTTTAAGGGGCATATTGTCACACCAAAATAAAATTTGATTTATTCAATCATATATATTTTGCACATGGGGGGGGGGGGGGCTGAAACTCCATTTAAATCCGCCGCCCTTCTAAATGCGCCAGTGCATTATACATGTACATGTTATAACATATGTGTGTGTTAAAATACACGTTACCTTGTAATCCGAGATTCCTCGCCCCTGCTTTTATATTGTGACTTGTGCTTCCCTGCACAAGTCACAATATAAACGCAGGGGTTAGAGTCAGAGGAATCTCGGATTAGTTACCTTGTTTATGTACACATTGATTCGCCACTTTTGTGATAAAAATACATTCGTGATCAAAATAAATGACTAGGAATGCATATGCTTAAACAAAAATAATTATTATTGACCACGTCCGTTAACATTTTGTTAATCAGTTCCGAATATTAACATTGTTGCCATGTTTACGTTTTGAAGATGTGCATATGTTGCTCGAATTTCCTCTACTTGTTTTATCAATATTTGAAGTCACCCTAAATAACCAGATTTCTATAGGCCTATTGCAAAATATTAAAATGTTTTAAAAAGTGGTTTTCAAAATTATTTTCTTACGTTATAGCGTCTTCTTTTGGTGATTTTCGCAAGGGCATCTGACTTGGAACGACCAACCATGCTAACGTCTGGCCTGTCAATGTCATGTTGCTGAGACGTGGGGCTAGCTGATCTTTTAACCGATAGTCTTTTTTCTTTGGGATCCGTGTAATCGAATAGAGATGGCACAGCTCCTGATTTCAAGATCTTGTTTTTTAACTGAAACTTTACGTTGTTTGCAATGTCAGGATTAATCGAGAATTGATCTTTGTCAAAATGTCGTTCACAAAGTTTACTGTATTGAGTAGGATGAAAACCGTCTCTTCTCAATTTGAGAGTCCAAATTTTTCTAAATTTGGGATCTTTCGGAAACAAATAAAGGCTAATTCCCTGGCCAGATTTTATTGTGCAGTTAAGTGCGGCACACTGCACCATATTTTCACAAACTTGACAAGAACTTATTTCTCGCTCATTACCTTCTTCAGCGTCCTTTGGGCGAGTGTCTCTAATGACGTCATTTTCTCGAAGGGAGATAACTTGGTTGTAAAGAGATTGGTTACGGTGCAGGTGGATATTTAATACCAGTTTAAATGGTTTATTGCTTTTAATAAAGCAAATTATAATCCAGCATTTTATTTTGGTAATATTTGCGAAGTGTTTAAACCAGAAAAAGTTAGATTTTCATATATCTTTCTACTTGACCTTTAAACTAAAGATATTTCTCAGCTATACTCTTTCTTTGTCAAACAACCTTTCATGAAGATCATCATGTTGTCAATATTTACAATGCTATGCATAATTTTTCAATATTACACTTTCATGTAAATTATTGAATCTGATTGATCGAGAAACATTTGTTAAAAAACACTATTACCAGTTGAATAATGAAGCCACACACCTGACTGAATGGCCAAAGTGGGATTTGTTTGTAAATGCATGTTTATACTTCTGTTAAATAATTTTTTTTCTTTTTACGTTTATCGATTTCTCAGGAAACCAAGGATAAATTTTAAGCAAAACTAGCAAAAAATGTCTTCGCACGAAACACAAGACAAAAAGATTAGTACATTTTGTGAACTCTTTCTTGCATAGTGTTTGAAAATATGACCCTGTAACTATGGGGCCACAAAGAGGGGTCAAATGTTCCACAGTTACCATACGTAGTGCATTTATAAAGGACATATTTAATCTTCTAAAGAGCCGATGTGTGGCAAGTCATAAAAGTAGACTCTTGCGTTGTACATTTATAGATTGTTGACGGACGTTTTTTATATTAATTGTTAGCACATTTCTTTCTGCTCTTCATTGTCGTCGGATTTTCCTGTTATTTCCCGATCATGACAAGGAGTACGAGGCGGGTGTGACTGGTCAGCAAGGGATGTTCACTTCTCCATTGCACCTGATACCATCCCTGATTTTTGGAGGTCCGTGTTTGCTCTGCTCCTGTTTTGCATTGTTTTACGGACTTTGATATTGAAAACTGTTTATTTCAATATTCTACATTAATTTAATGTTTCTTGATCGTCAGTGGCCTAGCAATGGGTGGTAATTTTACATAGAAATATATACTTAGGTCAATATATAGATGAAGTTCTTTTCTTTCAAAATATGTTTTCTCTCGGGAAAAGTAGGGTTCCTATTAGTGATAGATAAAATTATACACAATTATCCTGGCCTCTGGAAGGTAAAAGTTTTTTTTTTAAATTCATATGAATTAGTTATTTAAATTTTATAGTGGGATATCAATAAAATTATCTAAGGGGTGTTAAGAAAGTTCGTTGCATGATGAAATATTTTCAAAAATGTCAAAGTAGTGCTTAACTAAAGAGATGAATTTGACAAAATCAAAAGAGTTTGCTGTACATTTATATCAATTCATTTCTAGCAGGAAGTTATAGGATTTTTCTTCCATATGAAAATATATGTAACATCTTTAAAGCACCCAAATGATACAAATGCAAGTGATTTTGAGTGAAAATAAAGGATAATTTACTATTGTTTCTTTATAGCTTATTTTGTGTCAGACAAGTTGATGTCCGTAGAAATAAGAAGGATAGATCACTTTTAAAAAGAATAGGTATGTTATATTGATTTTTTTTTTACAGATTTGATAATATTTGCATAGTGTTTGAAAAGGATGTTTTGACGTGTGTGCTTAATATTTGTCACAAAAATGCGCCATCTCTATTTTTTTCTGAACAGACATCATCCGTTTTAATACTTCTCCTCCCCTTACTGATTCAACAAAAGACAGTTAAAACCTAAGCAGTAGCAAGAATGGATTCTGTAAACATGAAATATCAAAAATTTTTGAATATCAACTCATCGTATTTTTTGTCGAAAATAAAAGAAAAATGTGGAACAAACTTTCTTAGCATCCGTTATATTCACCTTTTCAAAAAAAAACAAAAAACAAACAAACAAACAAACAAAAAAAAAAAAAAAAAAAAAAAAAAAAAAAAAAAAAAGAAAAAGAAAGAGCTTAACATAATGGTGTTTTGTAGGGTAGCTATGACAGTCAGTTTAAAACATGACATGAATCTTTACTCTGTATATTTCTGTATAATTAACCCTCAGCCCGGCATTAAATTCCCCATATATTTCAGTATATAAACATCTTATTGAGCAGCTTTACCTATCTACATTGACGGATCATGCATTATCTGTTTTGACTAGGAGAAGGTGGATAAATTACGTATCCTTGATGCAAATTGTATTGTAAATTAGAGAAAAAGAATAAAAAATGAAATAATATGCTATACAATTGACACAGTAATACATTGATTGAATTATCATGCCATTCTTCTTCATGTCCGAGGATTTTTGCAGAGTATTTTTCACAAGGCATTCAAAAGTTAGCAATACCAATCTGTAATGACTGTATAGAGAAATTAAAGTTATTTAAAGATAAATATTTTGTTTGTAAATATATTTAATTTAATTGGGGAAAATATACTACATCCATGTATTTCTTTTTCAAAACTATTATATGAATGTGGATATACTAGTATTTCATAAAAAGAATTAGGATTTTTAAAAGTAATACATGTACTACTTCACAATGTATTAATGCAGAAAGGAATATAAACTCCAGGCCTCAGGATCATGAAAGATCTCAGCTTAAGTCAAATTATGTCTTAGATGCTAATTTTTTTTTGTTAGAGTTTAAGCAGCTCAAAATTTTGTATCATCAATCTGCTGTCATATGCAAATTAAGAGTTTCCTTTCACTAGTTTTTAAGATTTTATAGATGATGGAAATTTTGACTTAAGTCTAAGTCTGTTTCATGATCCTGGGCCTGATGCTTTTTGTTACATTGTTTCTTTGTTTATTATTCAATTTGTATACCGGTTTTTAAAAAAGAAATTACATTAATTCAGAAATGAGTTGTCTTAAGAAAATTATCTACAAGTATTTACCGAAAAGATTGATGGTTTAATGATCATTTGTATTTTCCTATTATATCATTGTAGATCTCCAAATCAATGCATTACAGGGGTATACATGTGTACTGATATGTTTATTTATTTCTAAAAGGAAACAAGGTTAAAGCATGGTGATATTTATGATTCTCATATTTAGCATTGTTTATTTCTTTATTATAAAATTCATGAATTAACTTGTTTATAAATTTATATGAAGAATCTGCAGATGGCAATTCATTTTCAGGTATTAACTCTAGAGAGAAGTATGAGGGATGATATTGTTTTTCCTATCATATCATTGCAATGTTTTTATTATGTGCTTGTATATACAAAGACGATTATTTGTTTTAAAAGGAGAAAGTAAATGTATTTTGATTTCTATATTTCCCATGTAAGTATTGGAGTGATTTCAGAAATAAAAATAAATAAAGCCTTTTACATATATATTGTATTCAATTCTTTTGAAAGAAGGAAATTATCAACTCTGTTCATTGAAGAGTTCTGACTCAATGGTACTTTTAGACGGTTGCAATGTTCTGCCATTTGATAGACCAATGAAAAGTATTCTAAGCATTATCTTTGATGAAAGAAGTAAGGATAACGAACAGTGATAAAAATAAATCAATAAACATTCTCATTAGAAAACATACTGAAGCGTTGCTTTTTAAATCAGAACATCAAATCGTTTTTTGTGCTTGAAAATAAAACGCATCCATCAAGTTATCATTCCATTACCGCCCTTGTAAATATTTTTAGTGAAACAAAATATTAGTTAAATGTTTATGAACAAATCTGCATCTGAAATTTCTGTAACAAGTAAAGTTATACATTAAGAGATAGAAATATCTTAAATTACATCTTTAAAGGGAACTGAGTATAAATGTTTTAAGTAAACTTTTATCAATAATTAATAAAAAGATTAGCTATAGAGACAAGAAATCAACATCTGTTCTGATGAAGGGATTTGATATAGTTGACTATTCGGTCCGTAGTAATGAAATATGTAAATTCAGAAGTGACAATTTATGAATTTTATGGGAAAATGTCTTCAGAAAGTTTTCTCTCTTACCTGAGGGATATTTCATCTTAAGGTAGATCGCGGGTTTGCTGACGTCACAATAGGATTTGACGTAAAAAGATTACCGTGTTCAGATTAGCAAGCAAAAGTATCTTCAGCTGTACTGTATGCAGTAAAAAGTGAAATATATATTAAAGGTTGTTTGGTGTTTTTAAATATTTTGTTATGTAATTGAAAATAATTGATGTTCTGATCAAGGTTGTCTTTAAAATTATACGTAGTTTTTAACGCTGATATCTGTTGTGTGTACGTACCTCTCTAAAATACTATTGCCTAATTGTTAATAAAATACAAAAACAGATCCACCGCCGGTGTGTACGGTGCCTGTCCTGCATTTTAATTTTTCGTTCACTTTAATGAATGTTGTTTTGCTTGTTTAATCTAGTCTACATAGTATACACTAATCTTCTTTATTTTTATTTGTTTAACAATCATCTCTAACTCCATTTTCTTCGCGATGATGTTCGCTTAGATTGATAATACTTGTATGCGCAACAATATTGTCTGAGTCAAGTACAGGTATAAGATTTTTAAAACGAGAAAGAAATGGACAGTATTTGGTAAATTAGTATGCTTATTTGTACATGAGTTTCTCTTACTGATTTTTTTTTTTTTTTTTGGGGGGGGGGGG
>PRKT01001016.1:132290-142408 GCA_003671525.1 Saccostrea glomerata | reverse complement strand
CCCCCCCCCCCACTTTCCACAGATACGCCTTAGTATAGGTTAAAATTGGGAAAAGAGATTGTGTTTGGAAGAAAATTGGAGTTCGAACAACCCCCCACCCCCCTACGAAATAGGATTTTCGTGTTTGGGAAATAGACATTTCCTTTTTCCTTTTTTTTATTTTGCTTGTCAGGTTTTTTTTGGAGGTACAAAAAAAAATTTTCCTACACTAACCCCCCACTTTCAATTTGCTTCCAACGCCAATGTTTTCAGACCACTTGAATACAAGTTCACATTTACCAGGGGGGGGGGGCTGCGTTTTCTGACGGGGGGTCCAACTTTTTCCATGCTTTTGTATATAAATTTAATAACCTGGAAATTCCAGGGGGGGGGGTCCTGAACCCCCCTTAACCCCCCCCTCTAGATCCGCGCATGGTTTATAAAGCTATTTTCATTCAACTGCAATATTTCCGATTTAAAATTGGGTCTATTTTATCAATAGATAAAAACGATGCAAACATATTAACCAAAAATATGTATGAAAATGTTCTCAAATCGGGTATAATGTTTCTTTTTTTCTTAAATCCATGTACATTTGTTATAATTTTTCTGCAATCCCTAGCCTTACGTTTATTACGAGTGTCACGCTGTTGGTTTACTATGACTATGATTATATCGGAAACTTGAATTCACGGATTGCATGTTTTATTTTGAGTGAATTGTTGATTAATTTAATTTTTTCTGAGTCATGCAGGCATACGAAAATAATGACGTCGCACCAACGTAATATAACGTCGTGATGAAAATATGATACTTTTGCTGAAAAATTGTAAAACTTTAAAGTTTTTTTGCAAGAAATTGAGCGAGAACACATATTAATTTTTTTTAATAAATCGATTTTAAATTTACTCCACATTCATTGTATCGAGTAATATAAAATTCGTCTGCTTCGTTTTAATGGTATGATTATGGTTTTAAAATGCGTATACCTGCAGAAAAGGGGCATTTTACTATATATTTCTTGAAAAAACGTCATCTGTTCTCATCGACATAAGCACATTTGAATAACGATTACAATCTAACCATGCAGACGAATCTCATATAAATTTCAGAAAGAAAAATTTTAAACGAGAGGAGTTGGCTGACAAATTTTTAGCCTATGTTTTCATGCAGACAGTAAACCCTCGATCTACCTTAAGTTAGTGAAATAAACTTGAAATTAATTTAGAAATCACTTTTATAATATTTTTTATTGTCTCCTTACAGATTCGCATAATATATCAGTGTGACATTAATTTGTGCGAAGAACCATGTGATTATAAAAAGCGCGCGGAACTGTATGTCTTTTTTAAGTCTTTTTGTTCCCATGATGTTAAGACTTTGTTTTACTCTTTATCAGGGATAATCACGTATAAATAACACTCTTAATGACATCGTGAGACATCTACCTTAAAGTCTTCCTTTAATTGTTTTCTGGATATTTTAGAATGATCTCTCATTGACTGATATCTAGCAAAAACCGAGGACAGCAAAGCTCTGTAAACATTCCTTTCTTCCAAAATTCTTTCATAACTTCATGCTTACTTTCAGTAGCGATATCGGGCAGAAGAATATAAACTCGAGGACAGATATAAGAGCTCTCTCAGAAAACCTGCTGAACAAATTTTAATAGAAAAACAATATACCGTTGATAGCCCTTCCTTAGGGAGTGAATTCATTTTTAGTAGATTAGTAGATAATATTTGCTATCAAGATCGTCATGACGTTTATAAAGTTTACAAAATGTTTACTTTTAACAAAAAAAAATCCTGTAACATCAACTTATACGTGACTACGTGAGTAGTACACTTCGGTTTAAAATTATCGGACTCGGAGAATACTTTTGAGTGTTGAGTAAGTTGGAATATTCAAACACAACATGCAGGTGATAGCGGAATATTACAATGTTAGCGGAAAATTACAATGATAGCGGAATACTACAATGATAGCGGAATATTACAATTCACTACACAAATACAGAAGTTAGAAATGTGAATTATCTCGTCTGTCATACAATTCAGTTGTTACATATGTAGTTGTCCTCTGTTTCTTTCATTAGTAAAACATCCCAGTAGAAACTGATATGACTGACTCTTTGTTGTCTTTTATTTCAAGTTCACAAGGATGTACGGTGTCGGCAAAGGAATGAAAAAAAAAACTATCGATAATTGATAAAACGTCGTCCATATTTCTAGAGCAAGTGTTTTCTTCTTCTCATTTAGAAGTTTTGGAATAAACTCTGCTTCATATAAACACCGATAAATATATCTGCAATCAACATAGTTCGTTATTATTTTTAGCTCACTCTATCATAAATTTTTAAGATAACCGGTCTATTTACAAATTCTGTTAAATGACAGAACGACAGGTATGGATGTGGCGTAAACAAAGTTAAAAAATTGACATAAACAGTCTATGGGTTCCTGATTCTTGTTATCTCTACCAGCAAATAACCATTATTGAAATAAATCTGCTCTCTATTTCGTTATTTGTTTCAGCTCTAATACGCTATTACCTTTTCGTAAACTCAACATGCTAAATGTATATTTAAGAAATGAATTTAATTTTTGAAGATTCATGAGGTTATGAACTACGACGCTTCACGCCGGCATATTTCATGAAGCGCGTTAGCGCTTCATGATAAATATGCCGGCGTGAAGCGTTGTAGTTCATATACCTCATGAATCTTCAAAAAATTAAATTCATTTCTTATATTTACATTATTTTTCTGATCAGTTGCCATGAATTTACGCCGTTCAACTGTCATTTTTAAAACAAAACAGTGTGCACTATATTTTTTGACTTTTTGACGTCAAGAGCGGTATTATGACGTAACAATGGAGATATTCATGCTAATTCGTGATACATACCTAATGTAGTTCATGAGAAAGTATACTGCATTTTATTTTGTAAAGAACCATAGGGGAAATTTATTTGAAATGTAAATATTTACGTTTATTTACGTTTATATGAACTCTGTTCACTAATCAGGGTGACAGACACGGATGTGGTGAACCCAAAAGTTTAACGTTCAAAAGGTGAAAAGGCTGCTCGTTCCTGCTTCTTGTCATGTTTACTAACAAATGACGGATCTACAGCATTTAGGTACCCTGCTCTCCTCAAAACTAGTGTGTCTGCTTTGCATGTTTTTCAAACATTTCTATCATGTCCTTTACGCTTGGTATTTTGCTCTCGGTTTTTTGGCTTTCAGTTGTTCGGTCTGACGACAGAGGTAAGTTTTATAAAACAAGATAAGCTTCTTTTTATAAAACAAAAAATATTACTGGATGTTTGGAGTAAATTACCGTTCAAAAATGTAATGATTTAGCATATGGTCATCATTTTTAAACTGAATATGCAACGTAAATTCATGTATAAGTAAAAATGATTATGTAGAAGACTAGTGACACTAAACGAATCAAAAGAACTAAAAATATGCTGCCTTTCTTTAAAAATATGTTGGAATGAAATTTTTTTTCGAATTAAAATGATATTCAAGCTTTTCGAACAGAATTGTAATGACAGGTCTTTTATAAAATGGTTATTGGTTACATGATGTTTTATAAAACGTTTATTGGTGACAATGTTTTAGGTGTCTACTTTTACACAACAAATAGAATTGTGATGACAGGTCTTTTATAAAATGGTTACATGATCTTTTTTGAACCGTTGGCTACATTGTAATAGGTGTCCATTTTGAACCAACAAACAGAATTGTAATTACAGGTGTTTTATTGGTTACATGATCTTTTATAAAACGTTTATTGGTTACATTGTTTTATGTATCTACTGTGACCCAGCCAACAGACTTGTGATTACAGGTCATTTATAAAACTTTTATTGGTCACATAATCTTTTATAAACATTTATTGGTCAGGTGATCTTTTATTAAACGTTTATTGGTTACATTGTATTAAAAGTCTACCTTGTTACATTGCATTAGGTGTCTACTATGACATAACTAACAGGAGCTGGGAGGAGTCTTCTCTAAACTGTCAGTTACTAGGAGTCTGGGAAAGAAGAATTGTCAGCACAAAAGGATTCAGGGTCCCCGCCCGGCCCTCTGGTTTCCGTCAGGATCAGTTCTTCTGGATAGGAGCAACAGTTTATCAATCTCCATGGTTTAAACTATTAGGTAGTGGACTGTACCAAATTAAGTAAAAATTAAGACACCTGTTAAAAGTGTTTAACCTTTGTTAAGTTGTATCCTTAACGGTATTGGCTGTTCCTCATTTTAAAAAAAATCTTAACTCAAAAAAAAAAATCTGCTTAAAACATATATTTCTATTAAAATGAAAAACATTTTTGCTGATTAAACTTGTGATATTGTATTAAGTTTTTTTAAAAGTAAAAACGTCTCAGAGAATGCATGTCAATATTATCAAAAGATTAAATCTAAATTTAGAATCCGTTTTGCTCCTATGTATAGCATTTACCTTACAATTCAATTAAAAATATGCTTTTACATATAAAACCCAAAAAGGTCTCATAGAGTGTTTATGAATGTTTTATTGAAGGCTGCTTTGAGACCTATGATGCAACCGAACATATTGATTTTGATGTTTTTCCCATTCCAAAAAGCACATCTACCTGCACTTTTTACTGCGGTCAATTTTATGGAATTGCGGCAATTGGCATATCGGTAATATACTGCTAATCAAAATATTTTACATCTTCGGCGTTCATTAACTGCTCCTTTCTTTACCTCTCTGAAATCTTTATAAACACCACAAATAAGATTGATTGATTAATTGTATTTGTTTAACGTCCCCCTCGATAATTTTTCACTCATATGGAGACGTCAACGTATGCCGGTGAAGGGCTTCAAAATTTGACCTTTACTCAGTACTCAGGGCCATTGAGCAGTGAGAGATCTTTATAGGGGCCTCGGTTTTTAAGGTCTCATCTGAAGAATACTTTTACCATAATTATTGAAAGGGTTATGACTAGTGCTTTCATACTTTATATATTTAATCCTTTTGACCAGAACATTCATTTGTTAGCAAGATCTTTTACCCTTTGACACTGACATATAGCTACATGTACTTTTTAACTTCGATATAAATTTTCAAGAGTTAGAGCTACGGCTTCCATAATTTATATTTGTATTTTTGTGGCAAGCCCTTTCATTGGATACCTAAAACATGACCTTTTGACCTTGATTTTTTTGTATTTATGAAAAAACGTAAACCTTGTCCATAACTTATGAATGCTAAGGGCTTATGATCTCATACTTCATGTATGTTATATTTGTGAAAAGGCTTTCATTGTATATCAAGAACTTTGACCCTTTGACCTTTGAAATTGACCCACTATGAAAAAGCAAACCTTAATCATAACTTGAAAGGGTTAGGGCTAGTGCTTTCATACTTTACATATCTAATCTTTGTGACGAGACATCTCATTTGATAGCAAGACTTTTGACCCTTTGATATTTCCCCTGGGTTTAACCTACTTATTAAAATTTTTAACTTTGGTCATAACTAACTTTTGAAGGGTTTGAGCGAAGGCATCCATAATTGACACTTGTATTCTTCGTAGCAAGACCTTTCATTGGACGCCAATTATCTTGACCTTCTGATTTTAACTTGAATATTTGTTTACTTATGAAAAAACTTAAGCCTTTGCCATAGCTTTTGATAACTAAAAGCTAATGACCTCATTCTTCACATACGTTATCCTTGTAAAAAGGCTTTTCAATGAATATCAAGAACTTTGACCCTTTGATCATGGAGCATTTGACCATGACCTTTGATCTACTTTTAAAAAGCAAATCTTTACCATAACTTTTAAAGTGTTACGGCTTGTGCTTTCATACTTTATATATTTAATCCTTGTGACAAGATTCGATAGAAAGACTTTGATCTTGGAGTTTGACCTTCTTTTTGAAATAATAAAATTTGCCTTCACTTCTAAAGGGTTGGAGCCAGGGCTTCCATACTTCACATAAATTTTTTTTGGCAAGACCTTTCATTGGATACCAATAACGTTGATTTTTTTTCCTTAACCTTGGAGATTTCCATACTGATGAAAAAGCTTTTACTTTGGCCTACTGTCATATACATGTACAAGAATTGTATTTCCAGTGAGTTTGCATTTGCAAGAACAGTTAATCTTTGTTATGGTCCCATACGCGGGCATCAGCGTTTCACAAAAATATCTTGTTTGTTTGTTTGCTAACAACTTTCGAGAAACGTTCACTCCTGATTCGTCACCACTTGCCGATCTTTAATGCCTTTGATTAGCTGGATCGCAATCTAAGGACCAGTTTCCACGTCCCATAGTGTGATTCAAACCCAAGAGAATGAGGATTAACTTCTTGCTCCGTAACTCTACAGCAAACGCTCTAAGCTCCAAAAAGAGATTTCGTCATTACGAAAAAAATATCGTTAAAATGACACAGCGTCTGATAAGCACAAGATTAGCTCTTTTTTTTTTTTTTATAAAAAAAGTTCATAATCTTTAAGCGAAAAATATATCCATTCTAACTGAGAAAATTCATTTATTACGAAAAAATTCTCTACAAATAAGGAAACTATTTCTTAGCTTCAAGATTTATTTTCGCCCTAACCCTACTGAGAGAATTCTCTAACTAACCAGACCGTTCACAGTATCTACGTGATCCGAAGGTCGTAAGACAGCGACTGACCTAAGTCGATTAAAAATGGGTAGCATCTGTTCCTTCCCCATGTGCTCAACACTTTGAAGTGAAAGTCTTTCAGATGAGACCTTATAAACCGAAGTCCCTTGTCATGGTAGGCTGTGGTACGATAAAGGTCCCTCTACACTATAAAATGGCCCTGAGTGTCGAGTGAAGATCAGAATTTCAAACCCTCCAGCTGTAAATACATGTATGTGTATCTGATTGATATGGTACGTGAAACAACATACAATCAATCAGTCTCACCAACAAGTTATCTTTTCATTATTTTTCTTGATGACTGCATTTGTAGATCTTCTTATAATTATGACTCTGCTAGATGCTGATAATTCTTTTTTATCTTCATGCAGATAAATGTATCAAACTTTTACTTCCATGCTCTCTATTTTTATTATCAGAGTCTATATGAAAAATTTATAAATTGACTGGCAATTATAAATCACGGTGATCAATCGTAGATTCAACTTTTGTTTTCGTATTGATTAACATGTTTTTAAAATTAAGTCATTTTTATTTCACATCATTTGAAAGATTTATTTTTTGTTTTTGCCAGGGAAAATAGAACTGACCTCGAGAAAACAAAAAAATACTGTCTTTCTTAATAACTAACCTTAGATACTAGGGGTAATACTAGTTAATATAGAAATTCTTTTTTATTATAGAAAAAAACATGTTACTGTTATACTGATGTAGAAAAATACCGCAAGAGAAATGAAGATTGTGTCTATGAGGCTTTGCCAGAGAATCCCAATGAACTGTTTGGAGGACCCAATGACGGGAGTGTGGTGGTGTACCAATATATCATACACAGTCCTTTCACACACGGTAAAACTTAAGCTAGAAGGACATTTTCAGTTATCATCTAATAATAATGATCATCAAACATAGGTTTGGAAGCCAATTGGAAGGGTGGGGGCTAATTGAAAGGGGGGATAAACCACCAAAGAAAGGTAAACCCCAATTTTAAATACCTATATTTAGTATATCTTTGTAAGGGAGTTTGATGTTAAAAGAATTAGCAAATTATATTTTTAAATAAAGCAGGTTTTAGTAAGCTATAAAAAATTTTGTTAAAAAAAAACTACCTAAATATCAAACAGATGAGTCAGACTTTGTGGTATGTTTTACTTTGTCAAAAGGATATGTTGCAACAACAACATCATCATATCAAACTTTTTATCCTACGCAGTTATGATAAGGCTGTCCGAAGGCTTAAAATGTCTTAAAAATATACATTTTATTTTGAGCTTGATTTCAATTTCAATATATGAAACCTGTTTGAAATTGCAGTCAACTTGAGATAACAGTTTAATCAGGTATTATAATAAAGCATTTCTGTGATGTCAGATGACTGTGTTGATCACGTGACGGACATTTTTGATATTCTTAAATGTTGTACAAAAATCACCTCGGCACAAGTGAAAAAAGAAAATATTGTGCAAAGTTTGTTACATAGATCAATTAATCGTTATCCTCGGTACATAAAAAGTGCTGGGGGCAGGTTTCATTTTTACTTCTTTAGTACATATTTTACGATAAATTTAAATTACCAACGTAAAGAGGGGTATTTTCCACACTTTATCGCGATTTATACAAAAACGGATGAACTACATACGATCCCCCAGCAAAATTCAGTTAGAAGACATACTTCTCTTTTAGATTCACGCAGAATATCTTCAATTTATCCTTTTCTTTCACTTGTGCCAGTCCAATATAAACACGATTCATAAATTTTAACTCTGTCTACTGAAGTGTAAGGGGAGCGTTTCAAACATGATCTTTTGCTATTGCCTGAATATATGCATATCGGACAAGCAAAAGGAATAGAGACATTTAAATATCAAATGTTAAACATTATAAAAGCACTCACAAGTTTAAATAACAACCCTTACTCTTAAATTAAACACAAATCCCCATAAGAAATCTACATGCCGTGTAATAATTACGACACTTTCCCCTACATGTCAGCTCAAGTATGCAGTGACTTGACGTCATATTCTATTATGACGTCATATCTAGATAGTTCAGAGAAGTAACTACAGTTTGAACACTTTGATATTTTACGGTCAGCCTTATCCTAGCTGCGCACCCCACACACACACATTCCGGTTCCAACGTTTATGTATAACATAAGATATATATTGATAGATTCCACAAAAGACAAAAAATCTAATACGTACTATTTTTATTGACTTTTATTTTAAGTAAGATTTTGCTTAATTAGTGTCATAAGAATTAATAATATACTTGAATATAAACTAAATAAATTGTCCATAAAGACTAGATTAAATGATGCAGAAAACTAGGTAAATATAAGAAAATTGATCAAAACATTCCAATTTCCGTTTTTCAGCCCCTGATTTCGGTAATTGTGCTGCCGTGAGATATCTAGGATCACTTCCGGTACATCATCAGTTTACTTCCTGTCAGAACAGAATTGGGTATATATGTGCAGGTAGGTAAACGTAATGTCAAGATATATTTTATTTATTTTCATATAAAATGAATGTAAATTGAAATAAGTTTTTTTTTTTACACAATTAAAAGTATTTTCTTACTAGTTTAAACTGTTCAAACCAATGGGCTTATCACGAACTTATCATGTAACACGGACTTTTTTGCTTTAAAATTTGAACTGAATTCTCAATCGCGATTTTATTTTAGATGGCCGAGTATCAACTGCAGAAGTGACCTGGACTGAGGCTGTCAGACGGTGTGGTACTTTGAAGAATGACGTTAATGGTCATTATACAGATTTGACTGATTCCGTTAAATATCGTGCATTTTGGACAGGATTTCAAAGACAAAGCAAGGAATACTGGAACCCTATTGGTAAATATGCATTAACACCAAAGAAAGCACAAGATTCTTATTTGCAGCTGGGTATTCGTTTGAAATAATAAAAAACTTGATGTTTTCTTATTCAAAGATTATGCCCTCACAACCAGCAACAACATATACAGCAAAAGCCCAGAAAACAACAACGTTTACAGCAACAGCCTAGGAAGTAACAACGTTTACAGCAACAACTTAGGAAGCAACAACGTATACAGCAACAGCCTAGGAAGCAACAACGTATACAGCAACAGCCTAGAAAGCAACAACGTATACAGCAACAGCTTAGGAAGCAACTCAGATCATATTCACTGCGCAGCAGTTAAAGTAAAAGGAGATGGAACTCTGTACCCCGTCATTTATCCACAAGTTTGCACAAAGAAATTGCCTTCCTTATGCGAAAAATCAACAAAAGGTGACACGTCTATGAATTTGAAGCACAACTGAACTTAGCAATAATTTTAATTCAAATATAAAAGATTACAAAAGTTATGAATTTAAGATCGAATTTTGGAATATATATATGAAGTACAATGTACCTTCACACTATGCTTTGTAGCCGTAACCGGTAAAATTATAAAAAAAAAAAAAAAAAAAAAAAAAA
>PRKT01001016.1:63814-121144 GCA_003671525.1 Saccostrea glomerata | reverse complement strand
TAAACAAACGAAAGCGGTAATCCCCAATTTTCTATGCCTACATAATATCTATTCTTGCATAAAAAAAATAGCTCCAGGTCCCTACGCCTATGATTTATGGCTGTTTAAAAGAGTTTACCATAGGTACATGTATTTTCTTCATATTCAACTAATTATAACCATTCTGGTTAAAGTTTTAAATGACACAACGATTGTTTTACTATCCTATTTTGATTGCACATCAGCATTATCACGTGACATGACAACCCAGCAGGCACACAACAATAAAAAAAACTTTGAATCAACGTTGATTAAATATGTTGATTCAACGATTAGTTTATGTTAGATTTTGAAAATTGAGTGCACGTCCTTTTGTTCATTCTAAATAAGGCATTTTTGATAATTGATTCACTAATTCTTTTATGATACAACCTTATTTTCATCCTTGCAAGCCAGGGGATCTGAATCAAAACGTCGCCGTTGGACCATGCAGTGGCAACGTGTTGACACAGGACCTCTGGCTTACAAGAATGCCTTATCTTATATACACGAATTTATTTACTTTGTTTGATTCTCAATGAAATTTAAATAAAGATAAAAGTACATGTTTTTTTTTATTTGTTCATGAATTTGTTTTGGAAACTCTTAAAATGCTAAAATGAACTATTTTTTGCGTCCGCTTTGATTCTTTGCATCATCGCAAACTTATAATAAATTTTAGATCACTCTAAAAGGGGTCATTTTTAAAATGAAAACACAGGTATAGTACCTAAGGTGAAACTTATAGCATATATTTATCACAAAATGTTCAACTTGTTTAAATCATTGTTTATTCTTTACATTCACTGAAAGTTTCCCCTTATTTCTTATCAATACAGCTTCGTCAACCTTTAAACCATACAGAACTAGGTTTTTAAGTTTTTATATGTTTATGATAACAAGAGTACTTCTTCGAAAATTGTTTTATTCAGTATACATATATTTGTGTTTCTATATAAATATAAAAATTTCCATGAATCAACTACACGGTTCATTATTCAGGTGACGGTTAATGCCTCTTGTTTCTTCAATAGCTGCAACGTTGTTTAATGTTCTGACAAAGAAAACATCTTATTATTGTGGTATTGTAAACGTTGATTTTAATGACAACGAGAAGTTGGGTTCAATTTCACCAATGTATTGATACAGGTTATGTTGTTCACACAAAAGGTTCTAAAAATAAAATACAGAAAAACTTCTCTAAACCGGCCAGCTGCCGGACTGATTAAAATGGCCGGACTAAAGGGGTGGTCGGTTTCCTGAGAACTTAACATTCTGAAGAATTTCAGACCTATGTGAGGGATGGTAGGAAAAATATATACTAAGTAATTGGTGTCTGTTATAATTATAAAATAAAATACAGTAAAATTTCTCTAAACCGGCCAGCTGCCGGACTGATTAAAATGGCCGGACTAAAGGGGTGGCCGGTTTCCTGAGAACTTAACATTCTGAAGAATTTCAGAACTATGTGAGGGATGGTAGGAAAAATATATAATTGGTGTTTGTTACAATTATCTGTTAACATTTATAAATTATCGTCAGACACGCAATGTATTCTAAAGGTCTAAAAAAAAATGTAAATTATTATTAGTGAGGATAAATTTGACATACACGCTGATTTTATTTTTAAAAAATCAAAATGTGAACAGAAAAAACATGGAAAGTTAGTTTTATTAACCTGTGCGAAGAAATAAACCAGACCCTTACCGTAACTAGACTCTATTCCGTATACTCATAATACTGCATGTATCTGTCTATCGCTTACGTCATTAAAAAAATTGTTTTTATTTCAGTGAAAAGTAAATAAATAAAACATTTCTGAGCAAAACTTCTGTTATTTTTAATTATGAAATGTATCTTTTGATAAACATTTTGTTTGATTTTCTTTCTTAACATTTTTAACAGTGTCCAATTCTAATGCCGCTTATGTGTATTTAAAAAGACGATGCAATATGGCGTGCGATAATTTGTTGATTCATTCTGTGATTTAAATTCACTAGTTGCTTGTTATTTTATTAATTCAAGTTTAATTGATGCTTAATCATATGTTCACAAATTAGACCAGCCATTTACGTAGTCTGTCAAGATGACTACCCCTCAAGACAGTTAAACAATAGATACCCTATAAGGCCATTTCAGTTTTTCACACCTCTGACTTCTGGTGGGTAGGATTATTTTTCACACCTCCGGCCGGTCATTATTACCCCTTTTGCCAATGACAGTTATATTTCTTGCAATCAAAAAGGGGCCGGCATGATGAGGGGAAATTTTCTATGTTTCTTAAATTTTGTGCATAGAAAAGGGGCCGGTGTCCGGTTTTCAGGGGTGGCCGGTTTTATGAGAGTTTATGTGTAAAGAAAAGTTAAGAATTTTGCCGGGACTTATAAATTCGGTCGATGTTGATGGAGAACCGGTTTCCTGGGGGGGGGGCGGTTTGGAGAAGTTTCACTGTATGTTAAAATTAATTCAGACAAACACAAATACACAAATTAAACATAGCATAAAACACAAAATTTTCTATTCAAGGGAGATAATTCCATTTTCCTCATGATTCTAAGGATCATAAAAATATCATTTCATGCATTATAAATGCAAATTCATCATCATAAAATACTTAGATTCTCAATATTAACATTTCCATTCATAGTATTCAAATGAAATTCTATTCACAACACAAATAGACATCACAATATCGCACACTTCACTAAACACAAATCTTACCAAATATATGGTATATGAACCTAGCTGATCTGTATATGATCTCTTTCTCAGTCAGTCATAGCTAAACTAAATTATCACAAAGTAAGTCGGACTGATTATTGACAAAATATGCATTTAAAACTCATGCAAAAAACTCTTTACTAAAATCTCAATCACATAACTTTCACAATTCATGCTCATAATTAATAATGTTAAATATGTTAATAAACTGACCTGTTTAGTAGGCTATATCGTCCAAAAGTTTATAAGGTCAGGTAATTGAAAATAGTGAAACTTCACAAAACTTAAACTTTAATAATTTTATGCATCAATGCCTTCGGCGTTTATGCAAATTATCACGCAAGCCAATCTGTGATCGCATCATGGAATCGAAAAATAAGACAGTTATTCCTTAAGGATGTACAACACACCTACCCCAAACAATTCCTGTCGTTTAATTTTCGTTATTTTTATATATTTAGTACATGACTAAATCTAGTGTATGTATGCACATTTTGGACAAAATCGTTCGAGTGATTTTTTGGACAGGAAATTCCAAAAGTTATCTCCCCTTTTAGTTGTTTACAAGGAGAGAAAATTTTTAATCAATTAACTTGATTTTCAAAAAAGCCAGGTAAGATATAACTGTGAAATTTTATTGACTAATTCCATTAAGGGGACAACCATTTGATTCTGAGGGGGATGGGGAGGGTGGGGGCTGGCAGATTTTGGAATTGAATAATCTGTCCTTGAAAATGTTGAAAATATATAAGCTGTCCTCCACTGCATAGAAAATAAATAATCTGACCTTGACTGATGATATTTAAATATTGTGAAAAATATATTTTTTTCAGTGTATCTTATCCTCGACATCTTCAATTCAGCAATTTTTTTGGCTCGCTTCCCTCGCCATTTTAGAACAAAATAGTATTTATTTAAAATCCTTCTGCACGTAACATCTATAAATGTTAAAAGGAAGAAAATACATGCATGTATGAACACTCAAAAAGAGAGGAAAAAATCACAGACAAAGCATTAAGCATCATTGATAAAACAGTACTTGCGTCAGTTTAGTCAGTTTATCTACATGACAACTTGCACTCAGTAGGTGTGATGAATCACTTTAAATACAAGCCAATTCTTATGCACCTCAAAAGATAAATTTTCTTGTCAAAGAATCATACCTAGCGACTGATATTCCCCGATAAATTGATACAAAGTATATACATGTATATGTAAATGATTAGTATTTTGTGAATGAAATTATATAATCAGAACTAAATATTTAAAAATAAAAGGGAAAAATACCTTTGCTTTTTCTCAACTATAATTCACTTGTTGGTATCAGATGATTATGACAAAGGGGATCCAGGGCTGCCCCCCCCCCCTTTGAAATTTTTTGAATATAAATATCGTATGTCCATTATCCAAACGAAGAAGAACAATCTCTTATTTGCAAGAAATTGTCAGTTTCCGGTGCTTCTCACCTGGACCCCCCAAAATGATCCTGTCTTGGACCCACTGGGGGCTTCAGTGAGGCCATGAATCCGCCACTGTAAGGTAACATAAGACACAGAAGAAAAATAAATAATCTGTCCTTGATAATCTTGAAAATAAATAATCTGTCTTTGCCTGGCATGAAAATAAAAAAAAATCTGTCTCGACAAAATTTGCCAGCCCCACCCCCCTTCCCGAATCAAGTGGTCGTCCCCTTACCATTTAACACAAAATCATAGACATCTTTTTGAAATACTTATCATCAAAAAGAAATTTAAAGACTTTTAGCTGAAAAATTAGGCAGTATCATTAAGTCTTGAAAATTGTTTATTTTTTTTTAAATTTCAATTTTTTTTTTGTGAAAAAACTTGTCCTTTAATTTTGGTAAAAAAAACTTTCTTTAGGTAACTTTTAGTAAAAATAATCTTCATTATTTTTTGTATAATTTTTGTACGACCAGTTTTGATTTAATAACGGAAAATTACCCCCATCCCCCTTTCTTAATAAATCACGTTCCCGAGCGTCTTTCAGACGGGGGTCAATCACGCTGTAATGAATAAATTTAATGTCATAAAAAGATAAGAATGTTACGAAGTGATGCAATTTAGGATTTTATCAAGTTCATCTGTGTATATTTACATATCTACTTTCGATTATAGTGTACTTGAAAACGAATAAACGGCGTTGTCTTTATAAAAATTAAAAGATTTTCTTGATTGTACAAACATTCTCTTAGAAGTTAGTGGATTTTTAAAGATATATTATTAGGGAAAAAAAATCAATGTGTCATTTATAAAAATTAATGACATGTAATGATCAGATTCATGTTTACCGTATTTATTGAAGGTCCATATAAATACATATATATCAGGCTTGGGGTAATGCTAATTGTAATGGTAATGCATTGCAATGTATTACATGAACTCAAAGTAATGCTAGTATTGTATAATGCCCAAAAATTTGCATTACATGTAATGGTAATGTAATGCATTACTTAATAAAATCCAGTGTAATGCTGGCATTACATAGCATTACACAGCATTATTTTGTAAGATAAGTACCTTTTTGAAGAAATTTAAATGGACATGGATGATGGAAAGTATTCTCTAGGTTATTTACTTTATTTATTTATTTTTATTTCTATTCTTTTTATGCAAATGATACTACTGAATAAAAATGTTAACTTATTTAGATAACATTTCTGTATCTATTTAGATACACTTTTTATTCTGTTGAAAATACACCTACCTAACATTTAAGTTTTCAAACTTATTTCAGGTAAGAATTGATTTCAAAGAATTATATAAAATAATTTTAAAAGATCTTTTTTTCAAAAAATCACATATGAGATACACTAATTAATGTACACTCGTCACTGTAAACTGACAATTGGTGTCTTTTGAATAGCTAGAGTGTCACCAAAACATACTAGGCCTCTGGGTTATGTAATAATTAAAACAATGCATTTTTTGGAGAATTACTCCAAATTACCAGTCCTTTTCTCCTGACTATGTTTATAGAAGATTAATTGACCTAAAATTACCATGTACTGACCATGAAAAGTCCATTGTATATGTACCAAATAAAATAGAAGCCATGCAGGCATTCTATGCTTCACTGTGCTTAGCAGATCAAAATGTACATCCTGTCCATTTTTTCAAAAAGTTTGTCATTGCATTTATTTTTTTCATAGGTACTAATCAAAATAGTGTGTGCGCCTTTATGCTTTATTATTATATATTTTAGGCAGGGGTAAAATTGCCCCAAAAGTTAAATGATTTCAACTTTTGTATCGTCAAACTCCATTATATATGAGAAATATATCCTAACCACCTGCATCAAAAGTTGATATCTCCCATAAATTTGAAAAGCAAAAGCATGCTTTAACATCAAACAATTTCCAAAACATAACAAACCTTTGTTAAACAGTTGATGAAACAATATCAACAATTTTAAAGTCAACAAATCTCAAGTTCTGTGCTCGATACAGTAATTATGTCGGCAAATGCAATATATCATTAAATCAAATGCTGAACGACATTTCTCTATACTAATTGATACGCCATTATTTACACAAAGATCTGTCCAGGGAATTTTTTCCTACTGTTCTTTAATTACACGAAGAATATGAACTTTACCGGTCGACAGGGGATGCGTACTCCTCCATGGCAACTGATCCCACCTCTTATACGACCTTTACCGGTCTACAGGGGATGTTTACTCTTCCATGGCAACTGATCCCACCTCTGATGTTTAAGAGATATTAACAATTTTGTTTAAAGTCAACAAAGTTCTGTGCTCGATACAGTAATCCTGTCGGCAAATGCAATCTATCATTAAATCAAATGTTGACTGACATTTCTCTATACTATTTGATACGCCATAATTTACACAAGGATCTGTCAAGGGAATTTTACCGGTCAACAGGGGATACGTACTTCTCTATGGCAACTGATCCCATCTTTGAAGTTTTAGAGATACGCCAAGATTTGCTAAGCCCCTGAATAATATTGTATGAATGGAGTTTTGGCTGGAAATCTACACGTAGAAGTCAAAGACAGTACAAAATTTACATAAGCAATTGTATTTTTTCCCAGATTTTTCCAACCATTATGTCAATTGTTCTAGCGCTACGTGATAAGAAAGTCATGGATTCAAAACCCTTGAGGAAACAAGAGAAAGTCATGGATTCAAAACCCTTGAGGAAACAATTTTACCTTAATAGAAAAAATAAGAAGCATTGAAGAATTTAATTAGTCCTTAGGTGAGACTTTCAATTGCAGCTACAAGTTATGACTGGCATTAGCAGTTTCACATGTCAATGGCCCTTAGTGCTGAATGAAGGACTAAATTAAAGTCTTTCAAAGTATACTGACGTCTCTATGATATATGTCTAGCTGCAGAACTGTAGCTCTCTGCTCGAGAAAATTCAGACAGATAAAGCAGAGAGCTACATATCAAGCGTTGTAAAAACCTTCGATTGACGTCGACAATTTTTGTCGCTCACCTTGGGTAATTTTTTTTTGTATTTTATACTTTCCTCAACTTTAAAAATGGTATCGAATAATTATCATACATTTAACTTCAACTTTGATGATTTACTTACGTTTCAATGCTATCCATTGCATATTTGTGGTTACAGACGTTGAAACGAAAATTTTTAAACCGACATTACAAAACTAAATGCAAGAATGTTTCGGACCATTAAAAGGTAAATGATCTTTAATAAAGTATCAAAAATAAGAGTTAAATATATGATTGATTAAAGGATATAATTCTAAAAGCCAGAGAAAGTTTAAAATATACGAAATTAATACCTAGAGTAGCGACAAAAACTCGTGGGTGTAAATCGAGGTTTTTACAACGCATGGATCCGTAGCTCTCTGCATAATCTGTCCGAATTTTCGAGGAACAAGAGGCCAATGTGAGAGGGAGTGACTTTTTTAATAATAAAGCTCAGGAACTATAGCCTAATATTATTTTTTTCTAAGTCAGAATGGTGATATTGACAAATGGGGACAAGTAAAGGGAAATTAAGCAGTTAATAAACTTTTTTGTGAATTATTATTTATCCAGTATCAATGCTAGTATTTAATATGTTAATTGATTAGATTTTCTTATTAATTATTTATCTAATATCGATATTTAATATGTTAATTGACATTCCAAATAAATCAATCTTTTTACTTTCTCTTACAGATGAACTCTGATAAGGGAAGCAAACGTAAAATTGTATAAAGGTGAGTAAACCTCTGGATAGTGACAGTTTTATTTAAGAATTGGTTTTGTTTAGGTATAACTTGGCTAAATAATATTGAATGAAAGACCTACATCTCCCCTCTCCCCGATATAATTGTGTGTTGCATCCAAAATTTAACCTGTCCTTCATCTGTTGAAACCCCACAGCACAAAAAAGAAAGATAAATAACAGTAATGATGCTTAAAATATTCAATGAAGGAATAAAAGCAACATATCTCTGAAAACAGAGATTGGATTAGATGCCAAAGTGGACAAAACATTCCCTGTCAACAAATTTCTTATTATAAAAATCAGAAAAGATAACGATAGTGTGATGAAGTTGAATTAATTTTTTTTCTTAATTTTTTTTTCTCCTCAATTTTTGTATTTTTTGTTTGTGTGTAAATAGAGTAATTATATCCCTAGTTGGGTTCCATAGAGTGAAAGAGTGTTCGCTTACAGAGCTATTTTTAATATAACCGGTTTGGTCAGGGAGAGTCGTGGCTGTTTGTCAAGTGTGCGGCCACGTTTTGATTTTGTTCCTGTAGTCGATTTTCTATGGCGAATTCCAGAAGTTAGTCTGGTGAACGGGTAGCCTAGGAGTCGTATATTTTACTGCATGGGCATTTCTTTCTCCAGCCGGTAAGCTATTTTTGTTTTAGATATTTTGTGGGTTTTGCTGTAAATTTACAGGTTTGGTGTCGGTTATCATTTGTAGTTTAAGTGAGTAGTGTTTAGGTCTTAGATAAAGTAATTATTGTTTCAGTGCGGAGGGGTTATGATTATAAACCCGGGGCGGTAGTAAGTTTCTGGACCCAAGGGGAAGTTTGGTCGTGTGAAGAGGCGAGGGCGCGGCACGAGCACAAGGTTGACGCATGGCGTGGTACTGGTGCGCAAGGACAGTGTCCATAGAAATTAAGTGACGTTCCCGACTGAATAATAGGAACTGAATTCTACGGATTTCGAGTGGGAGACCTGTGAGTCCGGGTCTGGAATCAGTGGGGCGGTGTTCGATGTATGGAGGCCCGATGGTGTAAATTCTAAGGAATACAATAGCCGAAAGTCAAACTCTCAATTCTGGTTTTAAGCAATAAGAAATTATAAGAATTAAATTTGACATTTAATGAATTTCATATTTATAGATATTGTTTATTAAAAGGTGATTTTTTTCTGCGAAAACTAACTTAATACAGTTTTGATTTTTCTATTTGATTGTTTCAAGTAAAGTTACAATTTATGCTTTGAAACCAACAACGGTTTATTGACAATTGATTGTGTTTAAAGTTAAATCTTTATTTCATTGTCAATATTATCTGGTTTTCAATTTAAAGTTATATTTTGTTTTCTTTGTGAGAGAGGGTGAGTGAGAGTGAGTCTGTTTTGATAATTTCTTTTTTTTTTCTTATTTAAATAAATTTATTTTGTTTTGTTTATTCTACGGCTTATCATTTTCTCTACTATCTGCACAAAATCCAAAAGAACTTCATGACAGATAGAAAAGTTGAAGACATACCCAGTAGTGTTAATTTAACATTAATGTTTTTTCTTCAGTGATATTTCTTCATAGGAGACTGACATTGTGTCATGATCTGTTGCGTCCTTTAGTACGGGTACAAAGGGATGTGTCTAATTAATAAATAAAGAATGAAAATGAATATTTCCATTGATAAAACGGTGTGGTCATATAGTAAAAGTCTTTTCGTATTTTATATCTTTTTTAAGGTTATATAGTAAAAGTCTTTACTTATTTTATAATTATTTTTTAAGGTTATATAGTGAAAGTCTTTACTTTTGTTTAATTACAAATAAAATGAGATCCAGAATATATGTCGTAAAAAGAAATTGAGATTATCAAAGGACTTGCCACAGTTAATCATTCAGAAAAGAGACCAAAACCCCCAAAATATATGTTAGTGCTAGCATGGATTCCAATTCACTGAAATAAAACAAACGCGAAATTGAGAATGGAAAAAAGAGTAAAAATGTTTATTTTTTTATTTGAACACTTAACTTTTTTTACCCACCTTCATCTTAGCTAATGCGTGTAACATTTATTCTCTTTGATTATTTCTAAAGGAAACATTTATTTTTCATGAAGATATTTTATCAAATATATAGACACGTTTTCCATTATTTCATTTAAAAAAAGAGGGAAAATACTAAATTAATGAGTATACAAATTAAAAATGAAAAAACACAACAAATTAAAAATAAAAAAACCTTTTATCCTATCCCAAATTGAAAGCCATTTTATTTTTCATAAATCTGTTTTATGTTTTGTAGAAGTTAAAGAAAGGTTATGTTTTATTTGATAGGAAATTCAGCTGGGCATCGGATGGACTGGAAGATAATCAATTGTATATTGAATAACACTGTAAATATTGTAAGAATTTATACCTCGTAATAAACTCTTTGCTATATGCGATATTCTATTAAGCATCACCTTCAATTTTGAATAGAAACTCAACTCATCTTTTGTATAGCCATTCATGCATTGTTTTTTTGTTTTTTGTTATCCTTTGATGCAAATCAATGCACGCATATTCCTGTGAAAATTCTGAGCGATCCATTTATTTATGTAAATTTACGATGAAGTATTGATTGATTGATTGTATACTGTTTAACGTCCCGCTCGAGACGTTGAAGTGAAAAGCTTATAAATATATTTGACACATAAAGCTCAAAAAATTGTCTCTGACTAAGTTTCTATGTCATTTTTAGTAAAAGTCCTCGAAACTGATAAGAGGAGTAGCGGATATAAATTGGATGTGAGGCAATTTAATTCAATATACTCTGGGTTTTTAAAAATAATACAAATATTTAAGCGTTTGCACATTAACATACGTGTTGTATTTTGTATGTAAATTAATTGAGGTCTAAATACAAAATAAATATTATATTTTTTCTCTGTTGATTTATATTTGTTGCTTTTGTTACAGGTATACTCAGAAAAGATGCACTAAATGAACAAAACTACCTCGTTTTTTTTTTTATTCATTTCATATATCTAACCATACTTATAGCATCAGAATTTGTGACTCATTGAAAGGTTTAAAAAGTATTATCTACATATACGGCATATACGAAACTGGAGAAATGTTTTACAAGCACAAAAAGGTATTAAATTCATACACAAAAGTGTCATGCACATTCTAATTTGCTTTAAGAATATTCACCGATAAATACGAACTTTGATTTCTTCTCGATATATTAGGTCATTATTTCCAAAGGATGACTGCACTTAACGCTGTGTTTTTTGGGTCTTTTTCGATCGCGTCTGTTGCTTTTGAATGTTAACTTTATTTCACTTTCATATATTTACTACATGTACTTAAGTATTTCCATTTCACATCTAATTCAAATGTTAAAAATAATTTTAGGCTGTAATACAATAATTAATTTCATGTTTTTTGTCTTCATGGTTTTCAGAATACAGAGAATTTACACTTACCTTCCTTGATTAAACATTATATATGTATAAGAGGAGGGGCTATCATCGAAAAAATGGATCTAAAATTAGACTGGGTGAATAAAAATAGCATGTATAAAAAATACGAGATCTCTATTTTCAGTCTTGCTAAATATGTTGTATTGCACAAGTACATTATCTACAAAGGTTTAAAATGTATGAGCCCATCCATGTAAAAAAAACGAGATCTCTATTTTCAGTCTTGCTATATATGTTGTATTGCACAAGTACATTATCTACAAAGGTTTAAAATGTATGAGCCCATCCATGTAAGTAAAGAATATTTTTAATTGATGGTTGACTATTAAATTTAGAATTTTATATTGGACTTAATAAGTTAGATACAGTTGAGGATTATAAGTATTTAGGTATAACATTTACGCACACCGGTAATTTCATAAAAAATGCAGAAAATCTTGTTAAAGCAGGAGGGCGTCCACAAGGGAAAATTATATCTTCGATTCATAGTAATAAAGATTTCAGGTTTAATGCTTATGAAAAACTGTTTTACTCTTGTGTCATACCTGTTTTCGATTCTGCATCCAGTGTCTGGGGTTACAAAAAGTTCCAGCCTATAGATAATATTCAGATCAGAGCTATTCGGTATTTTATTGGGGTTCACCTTTTTGCTCCTACATTGGGGTTTATGGAGACACTGGATGGATTCCAAGTCACTATAGACGATAGATAAATATAATCAGATATTGGAATAGAGTTTTATCCTTTGACAATGATCGAATTACAAGAATTGTTTTTGATGTTGATTACAATAAGTGTAGGAATAACTGGTGCAGTGATTTGAAAGACATATTACACCAACTAGAGCTTGGTTACTATTTTGAGTCAAAGCTTATGATAGATATAAATATGGTTCAATCAAAAATACACAATTATTACTCAAACCTTTGGAGCAATGAGATTTCAGGTATTCCAAAGCTGCGGACTTATGTTAATATTAAAACAATGTTAGGTAGGGAAAATTATGTAATACTTGATATGCCTAAATATTTACGTTCAATTTTAGCACAAATTAGATGTGGCATTTTACCTTTACGAATAGAAACCGGTAGATATCGTGGTGAATCTGTTGAGGATCGAATTTGCACGCTTTGTTCTAGAAATAATGTGGAAGACGAAATTCATTTTTTACTGCATTGTCGTTTTTACTCTGAATATCGATCAAAACTTTTTGAAAATACTGGCATTAATCAAATGGGGTGGTAAGATATGGATTTACTATGTTTACTAATCTTATATTATCCTAGACAGGTTGCAAAGTACTTGTATTTTTCATTTATGCGAAGACAATCCTTTATGTTCAAAAAATAAAATAATATTTCAATGTCATTTTCATCTAACAATAATCTTTATAACAGACACTACCAATCTTAGCATACAAAATGCATATAAAATATGTATTTACAATAATGTCTATTTTTCATGCCCTTTTTTGTTATTATTTAACATTGTGTTCTTTATTTTCTTTTTATATTGCATTTCAATATTGTGTTTAAATTAATAAAATAATAATATTCAACGTGTTTCAGCCCTTGGTTACATAAGAGAGAGAGAGAGAGAGAGAGAGAGAGAGAGAGAGAGAGAGAGAGTTAAAGAAGAAGCAGGTTTTTTTTTCTCTTTTTAACCTCTATCGCATGTTTGTCTAGAAGCACTAAAAATGACCAACGACACGAACAATAAAAATTGTCAAATTTTCGGGACGCCCTGTCCCTTCCTCAGGACAACGAAAAAAGCTAAAAAGTCATAAGTACAAAGTAAAAAGAGAACCAAAAACAACTAGCACTACTACTAAACTACTAAAAAATAAATGATGAGAACAGAAAATATAAATAAACAACTGATGGATATACGGGTGGATCTGTGAAGATACAGTTGGCGAAAAAGGATATAAAAAGCACTAAAAAACCAACAACATTGTATATCCTAAATGTCGGATCTACAAGAAGATACATGTACAAGGTTACGGATGAAACTCTGTTCACTAAACTCTGTTCACTAATCAGGATGATGGACACGGATGTGGTGAACCCAAAAGTTCAAAGTTCAAAAGGTGAAAATCTGCAGGTTCCTTCTTCTTGCCATGGTTATGGTAATTGACAGATCTTCATAACTAAGCTCCCCTGCTTTCCTCAAAACTAGTGTGTCTGATTTGCAGGTTTTTCAAACATTTCTATCATGTCCTACACGCTTGGTTTTTTGATCTCGGTTTTTTGGCTTTCAGTTGTTCGCTCGGACGACAGAGGTAGGTGTTATTAACCAAGATAAGCTTCTTTTCATTAAAAAAATTATTACACTGGATGTTTAGACAAAAGTACCGTTTAAAAATATAATGATTTAGCATATGTTCATCGTTTTCAAACTGAATATGCAACATATAGTCATAAATAAGTAAAAAATGATTATGTAGAAGTCAATTGACACTGAACGAATCAAATGGACTAAAATTCTGCCAATGCCTTTCTTTGAAAATATTTCGGAATATAATTTTCACGAATTCGAGCAGAATTGTGATGACAGGTCTTTTATAAAATGTTTAGTGGTTACATTTCGTTAACTGTCTACTTTGACACAACAAACAGAATTGTGATGGCAGGTCTTTTAGAAAATGTTTATTGGTTACCTTTTATTAGCTGTCTACTTTGATACAACAAATAGAATTGTGATAGCAGGTCTTTTATAAAACATTTTAGGAGTCTACTTTGATTGGTTACATTATATTAAATGTTTACTTTGATTGGTTCTATAGAATAAGTTGTTCATTATTGGTTACATTGTGTGAGATGTCTAGTTTGATTAGTTACATTGTACAGTGAATTAGGTGTGTACTTTGATTGGTTACATTGTATCAGGTGTTTACTTTGATTGGTTACATTGTATTAGATGTCTACTTTGATTGGTTGCATTATACTAGATGTCTTCATGGATTGTTATATTGTCTTAAGTGTCCACTATTAGTTACAATGTATTAGATGTCTCCTTTGGTTGCATGGTTTCATTGTATTTTGAGTCTACTTTGATTGGTTATATTGTATTAGATGTCTACTATTGGTTACATTGTATAAGTGATTACTATCGGTTACATTTGTATTACGTGTCTACTAATGGTTACATTGTATAAGGTGTCTACTATTGGTTACATTGTATAAGGTGTCTACTACTGATTACATTGTATTAGAGTGTCCACTATTGGTTACATTGTATTAGATGTCTACTTTTGGTTACATTGTATAAGGTGTCCACTATTGGTTACATTGTATTAGATGTCTACTTTTGGTTACATTGTATAAGGTGTCCACTGTTGGTTACTTTGTATTAGTTGTCCACTATTGGTTATATTGTATTAAATGTCTACTATTGGTTACATTGTATTAGATGTCCACTATTGTTTATATTGTATTAGATGTCAACTATTGATTACAATGTATTAAATTTGTACTTTTGGTTAATTGTATTAGATGTCCACTATATGTTACACTGTATTACGTGTCTACTATTGGTTACATTGTAATATATGTTTACTTTTGGTTACATTGTATTAAAAGTCTACTATTGGTTACATTGTATTAGAAGTCTACTATTGGTTACATTGCATTAGGTGTCTGCTATTGGTTACATTGTATTAGATGTGTACTACTGGTTACATTGTATTAGGTGTCTACTATTGGTTACATTGTATTAAGTGTCTACTATTGGTTACATTGTATTAGATGTCTACTATTTGTTACATTGTATTAGATGTCTACTATTTGTTACATTGTATTAGGTTTCCACTTTTGGTTACATTGTATTAGGTGTCCACTATTGGCTACATTGTATTAGATGTCTACTATTGGTAACATTGTATAAGGTGTCCACTATTGGTTACATTGTATTAGATGTCTACTATTTGTTACATTGTATTAGGTTTCCACTATTGGTTACATTGTATTAGATGTCAACTATTGGTTACATTGTATTAGATGTCCACTATTGGTTACATTGTTTTAGGTGTCCACTATTGGTTACATTGTATTAGGTGTCTACTATTGGTTATATTATATTAGGTGTCTACAATTGGTAACGTTGTATTAGATGTGTACTGTTGGTTATATTGTATTAGATGTCCACTATTGGTTATATTGTATTAGGTGTCCACTATTGGTTACATTGTATTAGGTGTGTACTATTAGTTACATTTTATTAGGTGTCTAATATTGGTTACATTGTATTAGGTGTCTACTATTGGTTACATTGTTTTAGGTGTTTACTATTGGTTATATTGCATTAGATGTCTACTATTTGTTACATTGTATTAGGTGTCCACTATTGGTTACATTGTATTAGATGTCTACTATTGGTAATATTGTATTAGAAGTCTACTATTGGTTACATTGTATATGTGTCCACTATTGGTTACATTGAATTAGATTTCTACAATTGGTTACATTGTGTTAGGTGTCCACTATTGGTTACATTGTATTAGGTGTCCACTATTGGTTACATTGCATTAGATGTTTGCTATTGTTTATATTGTATTAGATGTCTACTATTGGATACATTGTATTAGATGTGTACTTTTGGTTACATTGTATTAGATGTGTACTTTTGGTGTCTACTATTGGTTACATTGTATTAGGTGTCAACTATTGGTTACATTGTATTAGGTGTCAACTATTGGTTACATTGTATTAGGTGTCTGCTTTGATTGGTTACATTGTATTAGGTGTCTACTATTGGTTACATTGTATAAGATGTGTACTATTGGTAACATTGCATTAGATGTCTACTATTGGTTACATTGTATTAGGTGTCTACTATTGGTTACATTGTATTAGATGTCCACTAATGGTTACATTTCATTAGGCAGGTTTGGTTGAAACGTACATTCCGCTATAATAGTTTTATCTCACTTTTATAGTGAAGTTACGCTGTATTCCCTGCCGTGGGTAGTCTCTATTTCATCCGATGCAATGAGTCAAATGCTGACTTTTCATACTAACTGTAAGTCCATTATTTAAACACTGAATTGACTTTTTCCGTTACAACATGATCCTGACAAGGACCCTACGGCAAGTGTGACCGCTCAGCAGGATTTGCTCATTCTCCATGGCACTTCATGTTTCGGAGGTCCGTGTTTGCTCTGTTCCTAATTTGTATTGTTTTATGGACTCTGATATTGAATACTGTTCGTTATCTCCATATCCTCCTTACATTGCATTAAGTGTCTACTTTACACAACAAAGTCTTTCATAAAACGTTCATTGATTACATTGTATAAAAGTGTTTTACTTTGACTCAAAAAATTAAAGCCTTTTATAAAACGTTGATTGGGTACTGTGAGAGTACATTGTATAAGGTGTCTACCTTGTTACATTGTATTAGGTGTCTACTATGACGTAACAAACAGGAACTGGGAGGAGTCCTCTCTTAACTGTCAGCTACTAGGAACCGGGGAAAGTAGCCTTGTCAGTACGAAGGGATTCAAGGTTCCGACCCCGCCCTCTGGACTCCGCCGGGGACAGTTTTTCTGGATAGGAGCATTAGTTTATCAATCTTCATGGTACAAACTATCAGGTACATGTAGTAGTTTGTACCAAAGATAAAGATTAAAATAGATGTGTTTTACCTTTGATTAGTTGTATCCTTAATGGCATTGGCTGTTCCTCCTTTTAAAAAATCTAAACTTCAAAAAATTGCTTGAAATATATTTCTATTGAAATGATCTTCAAAACTTACAAAAAATGTGTGACAAAAATTATGTGAAAGTAAAAACAATTTTGCTGATTAAACTTGTGATACGGTAATAAGTTTTTAAGTAAAAACGTCTCAGCGAATGCATGTAGATTTTAGGAAAATATTAAATAAATCTATATTTAGAATCCGTTTTGCTCCTATGTATAACATTTAACTTACAATTTACTTAAAAAAATGCTTTTAAATATTTACAGATCTCATAGAGAATTTTTGAATTTCTTATTGAAGGTTGCTTTGAGACCTATGATGCCACCGAACATCTTGATTTTGATGATTTTTCCATTGAAAAACGCACATATGTATGCAGTACTTACTGCAATATATTCAATGGAATTACGACAATAGGCATATCGGTAATTTACTACTAATCAAAATATTTTACATCTTCGGCGCTCATTAACTGGTTCTTTCTTTACCTCTCTGAAAAGATTGACAAATTGTATATTTTTAAAGTCCCTTTAGAGAATTTTTCACTCAAATGGAGACGTCACCGTATGCTGGTGAGGGGCTTCAAATTTTGACCTTTACTCGGCACTCAGGGTCATTAAGCAGTGAGGGATCTTTATCGTGCCAACGTCTGCCGCTGACACGGAACTTTGGGTTTTAAGGTTTCATCCGAAGGATCCTCTACAAAAAAGAAAATCAAGATTTTTGACCCTTTGACCTTGAAGTTTGACCTACTTTTAAAAAGTAAACCTTAACCATAACCAGGCGCGGATCCAGGATTTGGAATAAGGGGGGACTCCAAAATTAGGCAAGGGGTCTGGGGCCGCCTTGAGGCCCCAAGTGGTACCAGGGCAAAGCCTTGGTGGGGCCCAGAGGGCGAAGCCCCCTGAAGCTCCTGGATTCTAGAGATTTTGATGGGTTGAAATGAGGTCTACCAAAGCCCTGGTGGGGGCCCAGGGGGCGAAGCCACCAGAAGCTCCTGGAGTCTAGGGATTTTGAAGGGTGAAAATAAGGTCTACCAAGTAGACATATTTGATTTACGCTAACTTTCACAATTTCAGGGGGGGGGGGGCGCCCCTGGTGTGCCCTCCTTAAATCCGCCACTGATAACGTTTAAAGGGCTAGGGCTACTGCTTTCATACTTCACGTCCCATAGTGTGATTCTACGAAAGCCGGATAGGCTCATTTCTGAGAAGATAAAAAAATATATATAACGAGTTAATTATTTCTTTATAACGAGATAGTATCTCGTAATAAAGACTTAGTTATCTCGTTATGATGACTTATCTCACTATATTATATAACTTTGTGAAATTCGGCAATCAGATTGTTCAATACGAAGTTCTTATTTTTTTAATAACGACCGCTGAAAGCGAATAATGACTCGCACGAGCTGCCTCGTTTTCACTTTCGATTTAGACAAACATGGAAGGTCGCAAGTTGTAGGTGAGGAAAATTTAAAAGATATAGTGAAGAAGTATATGAGGCTAATAAAACAAAAAAAAAAATTACAAGGATATCTGTGAATATTTTTCGCGAATACAGTAATACTAAGCACATATTATTTCATGCTTGAATTTGATTTCCACTCGGCTAGCAGAGATTTGACGGTGTTTACGCGATTACTCAGACTAAAGAAATGTAAACAAGCATGCCATGTAAGATTGTATCTTATCTTAGAAGACAGGTATTTATAATTTATCAATGCATTTCCTCTGCATGTGTAAAGGAGAGTGATTCTCAATCTGGGGGAGGGGGTATTCTGTGTTATTTGAAGATAGATATATTGCATTTTTATTATGAAATGAGTTTAAAAAAATTATCACCGAAACAATTTCCTCTGAGTGATATTCAATGAATTCTGAAACATTTACATTCAACTTATTTATGGTTAATACTATCTCTGTAAACATTAGGAAGATATGTACATTGTACTGTTAAATTTGGGAAATTATCATTTATATAATATAATAAATATGGACCCAATACACGGTCAAAATACATTCATAATGACCCATATTTGTATAATAACGAGTTAATTATCTCGTTATAACGAGTTAGTATCTCGTTATAACGACTTATCTATCTCGTTACAACGACTTAGTTATCTCGTTATAACGAGTTAGTATCTCGTTATAACGAGTTAGTATCTCGTTATAACTAGTTATTTATCTCGTTATAACGAGTAAGTTTCTCGTTATAACGACTTAGTTATCTCGATATAACGAGTTAGTATATCGTTATAACGAGTTAGTATCCCGCTATAACGAGTTAATTTTTCTCGTTATAACGAGTTGATTTACTCATTATAACGAGTTAAAAACTGATTTAAAGTTGATATATTTAAGTGATAGGAAGTATAGTAGTATGACATATAAAACAGACTTAATCAAGTTTGTTTATAGTGTGTATGATAAAGATTTTTATTGAAAAACAAATTAGTTTATTTTTCTGTAAATTTCGAGGGGTTGTGCCTGTGATTGTATTCTGTTTATATATACACGACGCAGTTGATTTGTATTGTATACTTATAGGTCATGTACATGTATACGGAAACTTATGACTGCCTCTTGATGTTGTGTTATGAGTATGTGCAGTAGCCCCCGAATTTTACGCCCATTGCCTCATTGCTGATGTCTCCATATCCATCTTCTTCAAAACATTTCTGACACTCAAAATAATACATATCACACTGGAAGTGTTTATCATAGATGTTGCATTAACGCCTGCGTTAGCTTCCTATTATAAGGTATTGATTTAGGTACTAAGACATTGGTTATGAAAGCTAATAAGTCATCCAAAACACATCAGAAAAATTCGTGTCTTTTATGGGAGAAAATTGTCATATTTAAATTGCCAAACTTTGAAGCAAGTGCATTTGGTAATAGATTTTTTTAATATTGTGTCCTTGGAGACGTTCACTTATAAATGTGTAAATAAAGACTGCTATACTTATCAAATTATGATTATTTACAGTAAGATAGTTCAAGATTAATATTATTTAAACCATATCGCAAATTTAAATTACAACTTTTTTTTCAATTTTAAAGTGCAGTACGACTGTGAATGATCAACTAAACATCAATGGCAGTAAAACTACTGCCATTTTAAATTCATAACTAATTCGTTATAACGAGATAATTTACTCGTTATAACGAGATAACTAACTCGTTATAACGAGATAATTAACTCGTTATAAACGAGATAACTAAGTCGTTATAACGAGAAAACTAAGTCGTAATAACGAGAAAATTAACTAGTTATAATTAGATAATTGATTCGTTATAATAAGGAAGCGTAAATGGATCTATACTTGTTGTGTTATAACTTGTATATTGTCTTATATTTTATCTATTCATAAAAATTTTAAAGTATTATACCTCCTTATTTATGCACTGTATATTTTGAATTGTATTGAGGTGTATTTGCATAATTGAAGACAGCTTCTTTTGTTCAATAGATTTTATTGCTTTAACTTTTATCGACTGAAATATTATACTAATTTTCAAATATCGATCTAAACAAAATATTCATTCATGTCGATATAGTATTGTCGATACGAAGAAAGTAAATATGAAGTTATGTCGATATAGATATATCAATGTTTTCGAGAAGTCAGAAAAAAGTTTCGAATTAACTTGCCAGGAGCTGGAATTCTAATTAATCTTCACTTCCCTTGGGAAGCTTATGTACCATATATTTGCTATTGTGTACGAATATAGGCTGAAACAAAAATGAAAAAAATATATTTGAAAAATGGAGATGACGAGACATCAACAGTTAATTTTATGCATTGTCATAGGAAATTAATGTACCCATCATTTTTAAGAGGGAATCTGATATATTCTATCATGGTTCAATGTTTATATCTCTCGATAAGGGTTCAATGGGGATAGTAAATCGCCAATGAAGCGAAAATAGAGAGTACCTAACACTATTATAAATGTAACACTGTTTACATATGTACTGAAATATTTGATGGTGTTCCACTCTTTGGTGTACATAGGATCTGACTCATGAAGGCAACCTCCACAGTCTTGAAACCTCCAACCCCACCCCCCACCAAAACCCAAACCACCCACCCCCCTTGCATAAAAATATAATAAAACCAGATCTAACTTCTTATTGCTTTAAATGATATAAAATAACTTGTGACTTCAGCCAATCTGTATAAACTTATTCAGAAAGTTTAAAGAAGAAAAGTGTAGTTCAGCCAAAATAAATTTATAACAAGAAAAAAACACCAAAGGGATTGAATAATCAAACTGCGAGAATTTTCTTACCTTTGGGGACGTATCAGTGGCTCTCTCTTGTATCAGTTTTTTTTATAGCTGGATGAGGGGCACAAAGATACTCTTGTCTCTCCCTCTTCAAAAGTGGTGATCGGTGCATTAGCCCACGATGGATCTGTAACTTTTAATGTGTCTCCATGTTTCTTTTTTCAATATACTATTTGATTTATTCAGCCTTTTATCGTACATGCTGACATGATACATAAGCTTTCACTGAATTCCGGGTGAAGTAAAGGTTCATTGGAATTCCGGCCCCCGCCAAAATAATTCAAAAACACTTTAGTTCTCACTTTTTTTATCACAAATATTCCTCAATTAAAACTGATATAGCTATATCTTTTTTTTATCATATCAACAATTTTATATCGATATGATTAAATGTCTTGTTCTAATCAATATCTGAAAATCAATATATTATTTCAGTTGATGAAACTTGAAGCAATAAAATCTGTTGAATAAAAGAAGTCGCATTCTATTATGTTATGTTATCTTAAAACAATTTAAAATATGTACATACATAAGGAGGAATAACACTTGATAAAATAGTCGATAAAAAATAATCTAATAATATAAAAATATACAAAATTATAACGCAACAAGTGTAGAGCCATTAACGCTTCCGTATTATAACCAGATAATTACCTCGTTATAACGAGATAATTAACTCGTTATAACGAAATAATTAACTCGTTATGCAAGAAAATTAACTCGTTATAACGAAATAATTAACTCGTTTTGCAAGATAATTAACTCGTTATTACAAGATAACTAATTCGTTATAACGAGACATTTAACTCGTTATAACGATAAAACTAACTCGTTATACCGAGATAAGTAATTTGTAATAACAAGATAAAACAAAGCGTTATAAAGAGATAATTAACTTTTAAAAACGAGAAAATAATCTCGTTATTACGAGATATTAACTCGTTATAACGAGATAACTAAGTCGTTATAACGAGAAAATTAACTCGTTATAACGAGTTAATTTTTTTTTTATCTTTTCAGAAATGTACGGAAACGTATAACCGCCTCGTGTTGTTGTATTAGAACACGATATTATGATATAAAAATGTTGTCAAATACAATTACTTCAAGGTTTGGCGATTTAATTATGACAACAATCTCTGATGGATAACACTTTTCTGATATATTTTAGACGACTTATACACATTGATATATCCAAGTTGAATTTCTAAATGTTACACTAAAATAATGTGTAAAAATTATGTCACTAAAATTAAATATCGCAGAAATTAGTGCAATATAACATAATTGACGATTTCGCTTAGACGACTCGATTTAATCAAAGAGCAAAATTCAACAAAATTAGAACGTCTTGTAACATCAGATTTATTAATAATAACTATTGTATTAAATCGATGAGTGTGTTTTTTAAGGACCCGAGCCACTCTTTGAAAACCGTAGCTACGGGCCTGATTTTCATTCTCCGAAATTGATTTAATTTAAAAAAAATCTAAAATCTAACACTGTCGCAATGATTTTTTTTCTCAGAATTAATTAAAAATAAATTAGCAGTTTTTACAGTGTTATAATCGTTTATATATTATTGCTTTTTAAATGTACTCAAAGAACAACTTCATGATATATATGTTTGTATAAATTATAACATAAATCTGAATTTATGAAATAAACCAAAGCACGATTGGGGATGCATGGGTGGGGGTGGGGTGGGGGTGGGGGGGTTAGGGGTTGTGCCTGTAACAGCACTAACTAATGAGCTTGTGTGTTATTTTTAGAAAGAAAGAGGAACAAAATGCAAAAATCATTTCGTTCATTTTATCAATCTACACATCATGTTAAAAAATACATGAGTATGTGCAGATGTACGCTAGATTTTTCCAATTGAATTATCAAAGCAAAGAATTACAACTTTCTCTTTTAATTTTGAATTTTGATAGTTTAAGGTTATATTTAATAATGCATGACATCACATCAGACGAAAATATTTGATGCATATATTTCTGCATATGTTCTCCAAGCTAAGAACATGATTAAAGATTTCGTTATCATAGTTTGAATAGTACAAGTATTACCAAATATAGTGACTGTCCTTTGAAGCAACATTCATGAGATTTATTATTTAGGGAAGAGCCTGCAAGGATACTATAACAATTTGAATTAATTTTATTTAAATCAGACGTCAATTCAGTATACGTTATATTAAGGATGAAATTCATTTTCTCCTTGTATGTCCTCATCTTAATTTACAAAGACTTGAACTCATAAATATTCGTATTATTAAATGTAAAAATACTCAGTCTTTATCTCCTGATAATTAATTTTATTGGCTCATGACTAATGAAGACCCTGGCATCCTTAGATCACTTGCTAGTATAATGTACTTTTTTCACAGTTTCTTGCCTTTGACTATAATTTTATTATAACATATATACAATGCATTTATGTATCTTGAGTATATCTCTTACATACATTTTTATTAAATGCTCTCATTATCATGAATGTTCTATAAATTGGATCCTCCTCCTTCTTTTGTTTGTAAATCTTTTTTGCTCCTTCAGGGGCCCAACTTGGAATGTTAAAATCTTGTATCTTGTATAAATCTTATGTTACATGTCGTTCAAATTTTGTTGAATTTTGCTCTTTGATTAAATCGAGTCGTCTAAGCGAAATCTTCATAAATGTTATATTGCACTGATTTCTGCGATATTTAATATTAGCGACATAATTTTTACACATTATTTTAGTACAATATTTAGGAATTCAACTTGGATATATCAAAGTGTATAAGTCGTCTAAAATATAACAGAAAAGTATTATTCATCAGAGATTGTTGTCATAATTAAGTCGCCAAACCTTGAAGTAATTGTATTTGACAACATTTTTATATCATAATATCATGTTCTAATACAACAACACGAGGCGGTTATACGTTTCCGTAGAAATTAGCCTATCCGGCTTTCGTATGATTCAAACCCAAGAGTGTAAAGATTAATTTCTATCTCCGTGACACTAGAGGAAACTCTGTAAGCTCTGCATCTGAAAAGAGATCTCGTCATTACAAAAAAGAATTGTCGTTAAAATGACACAACGTCTGTTGAACACGAGGGAATGCTCTCTATTATAAAAAAAAGTTCATAATCTGTAAACGAAAAAATATATCTCCATTATCACGTCGTTAAAATGACACAGCGTCTGATAAATACGATAGAAGGCTATTTATTACGTGTACTAAAACGTTCATAATCTTTAAAAGAATATTCTTCATTCTTATAAAAGAGAATCCAGTTATTACAAAAAATCTTAACAAAAAAGGAAACATTTTTTCTTAGCTTTTAGAACTTTTTTTCACTATACCTGACAAACGTGACCGTTCACGGTAGCTCAGTGAAACTCGGTCGCGACTGACTGATGAAAAATTGGGTATCACCTTTCCTTCGTCATGTGCTCAGCATTTTGAAGTGAAAGTTGCAGGTCCTTCAGATCAGACCTTATAAACCGAGGTCCCTTGTCACGTTAGGCTGTGTTACGATAAAATTTTCTCTATCACGGCAAAATGGCCCGGAGTGCCGAGTGAAGATCCGAATTTCAAACCCTGGACATGAATGTACAGTACCGACCAGACCCAACCTGACACAAAGCAGTCCCAGAGCAGTCCCGGGGACTGCTCTCTGGGACTGCTAAAGCAGTCCAACAGTGGTCCCAGAGCAGTCCCACAGCGGTCCCAGAGCAGTCCCAGCAGTCCTAGTGGGCGGGGTTTATTAATTAACCCTCGAAATGAATATAAACCTATGCCTCTATCTGAGTAAAATATTCTCGAATGGGAGGTGTAATAACACAATCAATAGGTCAATCTTACTAACAAGTTATTTTCTCATAATTGTCTTGATCACTGCATTTGTAGATCTTCTTGTATTTATGATTCTGCTATATTTCTACCTGTAGCTATATGCTGAGATTTCTTTTTCTAATCTTGATGCAGATAAATGTATTAAACTTTTACTTCCATGCTGTCGATTGTTATTGTTTGTTATTGTCTGAGTCTAAATATCCGATAAATACATTAACTGTCCATAATTAATCATCCAGGTTTTGGAGATCAATCTTTGATTCAACTTATGCTTTCGTATTGATAAACATGTTTATAAAATCATTCTCATTTCAAATCGTTTCTCAAATTTTTTTTTCGTTTTTGCCAGGGTAAATAGAACTGACCTCGACAATACAAAAATACTGCCTTTTTTAATTACTAACCTTAGATACGAGTTGTTATACTTAGTCTAGTTTATATAGAAATTCTTCTTTATTATAGAAAAAAACATGTTACTGCTATACTGATGTAGAAAAATACCGCAAGAGAAATGAAGATTGTGTCTATGAGGCTTTGCCAGAGTATCCCGATGATCTGTTTGGGGGACCCAATAACGGAAGTGTAGTAGTGTACCAACATATCACACACAGTCCTTTCACACACGGTAAGACTTAAGTTAGAAGTACATGTACATCTTTAATTATCTTTTCATAATTCATTTAGTGATATAACATAGGCTACGGAAGCAAATTGAAAGGGGGCTAATTGAAATGGGTGGGGGGGGGGTGGGGGGGTAAATTAGGTCTATATTAGGTCTATCTTTGCAAATAAAGTGGGGATCGACCCCCTCCCCATATATAACATAAGATATATTAATAGATTCCGCAAAAGATTTGTCCGTATACATACTTTTTTTAATTGACTTTCATTTGAAGTAAGGTATTGCTTAATTGGTGTCATAAGAATTAATAATTGACTTGAATATGAACTGAATAGATTACCCTTATAAAGACTAGATTAAATGGTGCAGAAACTAGGTAAGTATAAGAAATTGATAAAAACATTTTTATTTCCGTTTTTTAGCCCCTGATTTCGGTAATTGCGCAGCCGTGAGATATCTAGGATCTCTTCCGGTTCATCATCAGTTTAATTCCTGTCAGAACAGAGTTGGGTATATATGTGCAGGTACGTAAACGAAGTGTCAACATATAGGACTTATTATCATATAGAATAAATGTAAATTCTAATGCAATTGTTTTGTAAAACACTTTTTCATTGGCTAATGCACTAATATTTGAAGCAGTAAAACGAGCATTAACGAGCTTGAAAGCTTTTTTATTGTGACGTCATAATAGAGCGACGCAAAAACACAATGCTCCATGACGTATTTCATGTAACAAAATTCATCAAAATAAGAAGTAAACAACATGGATTGCATGGATTGCATTAGAATGGGAATAACTTATCTTCTAATTTGGTATTTGCGACCGTTAATGCTGATTTAACGGTAGCAAACATCCGTTTTACCGGCTCCGCTTACACGTCGCCGGTAAAACTCATTTTGCGACCGTTAAATCAGCATTAACGGTCGCAAATACCAAATCAGAAGATAGTTATACTATAATTGAAATAAGTTTTTCTAACACAATTAAAAGTATTTTCTTACTAGCCTATAATGTACAAACCAATGGGCTTATCAGGAACTTATTACGTAATTTGAACTGAATTCTTAATCGCGACTTTATTTTAGATGGCCGAGTATCATCTACTGAAGTGACCTGGACAGAAGCTGTCAGACAGTGTGGTACCTTGAAAACTAACGTTAATGGTTATTATAGAGAATTGACTGATTCCGTTAAATATCGTGCATTTTGGACAGGATTTCATAGACCAAGCTTGGGAGAATGGGCCCCTCTTGGTAAGTATGCATTAACACCAAAGACAGCAATAGATTCTTCATTGGTGCTGTAATTTCGCTTCAAATAAAAAGAACTTTTCTTTTGCAAAGTACCAGAAACCAGTTACAGCATAGCCAGCAACAACGTAGCAAGCAACAGCATAGCAAGCAACAACGTTGGCAGCGACGACGTACTACGCAACCGATTTCGTAGGCACTGCGTAGCAGTTAAAGTGAACAAAGATGGAACACTGTACCCCGTCCTTTATCCACAAGTTTGCACAAAGAAACTACCTTCCATATGCGAAAAATTAAAAAGAGGTGACACGTCTATAAATTTGAAACACAGTTTAACACTGTATTAGAAGCAATAATTTAAACCATAAAATATGAAAGATCAGAAAATTTATGAAATTAAGATCGTATATTTGAATATATATATTAAGAAATACAATGTATCTTTAAAGTATACTTTGAAGTAAGCGGGAAAGTTATAAAGACTGATAAAAATATGATGTAAGATGTTTTGTTTTTGGCTCATCTTAACCGAAAGCTCAAGTGAGATTTTCTAATCACCTGATGTCCGTGTCCGGATAACTGATCGTCCAGCCGTTTCTGTAAACTTTTCATATTTTCAACTTCTCAAGAACCACTGGACAAACCAACCAAAATTGATTCAAAGCATCCTTGGGTAAGGGGGATTTAAATTGTAAGAACAAGATGTATTTGTGAAACACTATGCGCCGGGCGGCAACAAAGTTTCAGAATTTCAAAAAGCTATTTATCTTAGGATATAGGTCAAGGTCAAAACGTCATCGATCTTTGTGTCATTTGAAAGAACTTGATTAGTGGAGTATGCAAACCAAATATTAAGTCTCTGCCTCTTAAGAGTCAAAAATCATGGCGAAGGTACAAAACGGATATTTTTAGCATATCTAGGTCACGGTCAAGGTCATAAAGTCATTGACCTTGGTTTGATTTGAAAGAACTTACGAGCGGATTATGCATACCAAATATAAAGTCTTTATTTCTCATGGTTCAAAAGTTATCGTGAAGGTTAAAGTTCGCAGGAATTCGCTATTTCTAGCATTCAGCTCAGAGGCAAGTTCACAAGTTCATTAAACTTGGTATCATATGAAAAAAAAAATCATTAGTGAAATATGCATTCCGAATACGAAGTCTCTGTCTTTCATGGTTTAAAAATTCTGACGAATTGAAGGTTAAGTTAAAGTTTGCAGACAAACAGATACACATACAAAATACTATTTAGAAATCCATTAGCGCATAATAAATCTTAGCGTTCATGGGCTCTTGTGCCAAAAGCGCTCAAATTAGGTGTGGGCCAAATATTCTTGTTTTACAGTAAATAGGCAAATAGACAGACAGACAGACAGACAGAAAGTTAGACAGACAGGGCAAAAACAATATACGCTACGTATCTTTCGATTCGGGCGCATAATTAAGGGTCAATCCCCCTTTCAAGGGGATATTATTAAGAAAAGACAAATATAGGGGGAGTCGAAAAAAATCTTTTCAAAAGCCATTAGGTCAGAAAAGCTAAAACTTATGTGAAATCATTCTTGGGTTGTGTAGATTTTAAATTGTTTAAATCATGATCCCCGATGGTAGGGTGTAGCCACAATAGTGAATCCACATTTTACATCAAAATATGTAGAATAAAACTTTAAAAAGCTTCTCCTAAAGAACAACTTGGCCAGATGAGCTAAAACAACTGATGTGAAATCGTCCTGGGGTAGTGAAGATTCTCAAATCATGGCCCCTGGAGATAGGGCAGGATCACAATAGGGAATCGAAGTTTCAAATTACAAGGTGTAGAACAATTCTTTTAAAATCTCAAGAACAACTGTGCCAAAAAAGATGAAATCTATGCAAAAGCATCTTAGTGTAGTGTACTGTGTAGACACTAAATTGTTGAAATCAGTCAAACCACAATACATAGGCCTTTAGAATATTAAGAAAAAAATTAAATGTTGAAAAGAATTAGTTGGAAAAAATTATAGGTATTGAACTCCTTTCATAGGGTTCCCACTTTCGCCAATAAAATTCTTTTAAATCAAATGCTTTATGCAAAATCAAATGCTTTATACAGCTCAGCGCACTTTCCTAGCTCACATGGTTTTTCGTAAAAATTAAGGTAATATTTTTCTTGCAATAAAAATTAAAATTATCGAGCTTCATTTATTGTTAGATATTTTATGTTATAGGTGCATTTTTTTTTCTAAAATTATTATCTCATCATCTTATCTACGGATCCGGTTATAATTTTACCAGTCAATATAAAATTCTGTTTAACACCTGTCTATTGAAATAAAACCTTTGGGGTGATTGAAAATATGTTAGCAAGTATGTAGTTGTTTATTATAGTGTTTTTGTGCATACAAAGCATTCAATGTATACATTATAAACGAAAATTAACACTTTGGGCTATGTACATAGGATCTATGTGTCATTTGGTTCATACACACGAACAAAATTCTTAATTGCTTTTATGTACCTGAAGCTTTTTAACTTTCTTTATAGCAAACTAAATTGAGATATATTTCTATTGATTTTAAGCCTATCTTCCATTTGACTTTTACTTTTTAAAACATTTTGCAATGAATGATTAAAAAAATGGATATTTTAAAAATAGTGGTATACATCTTAATAAGACTTAATTAATTTTGTTAAAATTCTCTGGTCAGCCATAATAAAGTATGTGTTTTTGTAAACTTAAGATATAATTCTCAATAGTTTTAAAGAAAAACTGGCTCCAAACAGTTTAGATTTTGAGAACTATAAAAAATAAAGATATTTTAAGATAGGGTTAGGGTAAGTCATTTTCGACAGTGTTATGCCCCTTGGACTTAGAAAAATTCAAATAATTTGCTGTTTCTGTTAAAATTTCTTCGCAACTGTTGAACATACTGAAATAAAATTTTATATACAGATATATCACATCAAAATCTAGGTAAAGTTTTATAATGGGTACCATTGTACCATTTTTGACAGAGTTATGCCCCTTGGACTTAGAAAAATTCCAATCATTTGCAGGTTTTGTTCATTTTCTTTGCAACCGTTACACATGCTGAAACTGAAATGAAAGTTAGTATACACATTGATCATATAAATATCTAGGTCAAGTTCTGTTTTAGGTAAAATCAGCTCATTTTGCCCCCCTTAAACATAGAAAAATTCCAATTATTTGCAGTTGAAATGAAATGTTGTTTACAGATTTACCAATGTATATCTAGAGCAAATACTATGCAAATCTTAGCTACACTTCAAACACCATCTGTTCACATGTGAATGACCAGGGGCCCAAGCTAATGTCAAATAAAAGAAAGTAGGTCATTTTTGAAATTGACTTCAAAATATCTCGAGAATAATATGGAATTTTGGATTGAGCTTTGGTAGAATTGAAGAATGTTTACCTTTAAATAGATTTAAACAGAAATTAGAATTTTAGAGCATTTGAATAAAAAAAAATATTTTATTAGCGAAATTGGATACCCAGTGTAAGAGTTCAATACCTTTACTATTTTTTTTAAAAAAATTTAAGCGATCGAAAGGCCTGTGACATGTATATCGAATCCAATTCTCGCATTGAAATATACAAGAAAAATCTATTTAAAAAAATCTGCTTCTGAAGAACAGCTGGGCCAGAAAAGCTGAGACTTTTGTGGAAGCATCCTACGGTAGTGTAGATTTTAAATTGTTGAAATTATGACCTCAAGGGGTACGACGGTGCCACTATTTGGAATCGTAGTTTCAAATTACATAAAAAATATAGAGAGATTTTACATATTTAGTAATAAATAAATCTCTTTTAGTTGATGGTGGATGGTCAGAATGGTCTGAATGGAGTGAATGCGAAGGTGTTGACGGGTTTGGTTTAAGAACTAAGTTTCGAACATGTACCAACCCCCCTCCAGAACACGGCGGGAAATTCTGCGAATTAGGAGAAGACATTGATGAAGAACCTTGTATTCCACCCTCGGGTAATACATCTATGGAAATCTCAGTTAAAAGTCACTAAAATACCCACAAATAGAACAAGATGCTCAAGATCTACACTCTCACCATATTTAGAATCATGCAAAAAAAAAATCCATATCATAGCAAATAATTCTTTTTAAGCAAAAAAGTAAACTAGACGAAACAAGATCGACAAAGAGTCTGGAAATCGGCAAATACGAAACTTGCTAGTATATGTCTGTTATCTTCATTCTGTTATAATGAAATCTTAATTGTAAGACATCATTTGATTGATTAAACGGTTTTATCCATTTTGTATAACATAACTTCGCTACGTCACAATGAGTTACATCAAAACTTATTAATCCGGTTGACGTTCACTTTTGAAATCTGCTATATTTGAAGCCCTTTTTCCGAAAGAAATGATGGGAAAATTGTGTCATTGTCTACATTGAAATTAAATTATAAGGAATAAAGCTTATTTCAACTTATGTTAAAACTATATAACATACGCTTTTTAGGTCACTTGAATAAACTCAGGCCCCGGGATCATGAAACAGACTTAGACTTAAGTCAAAATTTCAAATTACTATAAAATCTTTGAAACTTCTTAAAGGAAACTCATAATTTGCATACAACAGCAGACTGATGATACAAAATCGGAAAGCATTTTCATTTTGGGTTGCTTGACCTCTAAAAAATTTCAGCATCTAAGACATTTTTTGACTTAAGCTTAAGATGCTTCATGATCCCGGGGCCAGGTGACCTATTGATATAAGTTTTCGCCTGTCTTAGTGTGGTGTGCGTCATGCGTCGTGTGTTAAAATTTGAACAGTTTTAGCTTCTTTTCAGCAATCGCTCAACCAATTTCAACCAATTCTGGCATAAACCATCTATGGATGAAGGGGAACACAAATTGTGAGTTCCATTGTCCCTGCTCCCCAATGGGGCCTGAGGGATGGCGCCAAAACCATTGAAATTAGTGCCATCTTTAAAAAAATTACTCCTGGACATCAAGCAGTCAAATTGGTGGCAAAATGTAATGAACATTGAGTCCTCTACCAAACTTGTAAAATTCAAGGCCCCAGGGTCAGGGGTTCTAGTGCTATGGTTGGCTGATATATACTAATATTGAAATGCATTAATACTCTGAAAATCGTTTCACTCCACGGTATCAATTATACTATAAGTTTGTAGTTATGATGAGAAAATTTGCCTTCTTCAAAGTTGTGAATTTTATGGCCACAAGGTCAGGGGTGTTAGGGCAGGGCTCTATTGTTTAAATACTGAAAATATATTAATTTTTTTAAAATTTTCTTCTCTTGGGTATTAAAGAAACTAACTAAGTACATAGTTATGATGAGCAAGAGTGACCCTTCCAAAATTGTGAAATTTTTGACCCCAGAGTCAAGGGTCCTAGTGTTAAGGCGACGTTCTATTAATTATATATTGAAAATACATTAAATCTTAAAAATGTTCTTCTCTGCTTCAGGTTTCAAGGTTTCTGGTGTTAGGGCGAGGCTCTTTTTTATAGTGAAAATGCATTAATTTTTTGAAAATCTGCACAACTCCTGGGTATTGAATAAACTAACTAAGAACATAGTTCTGATGATCAAGAACACCTCTTCAAATTGTGTGAATATTTTTGCCCCTGGTTCAGGGGTTCTGGTGTTATGGCGGGGCTCTATTGGTTATACAGTGAAAATACATTAATTAAGCGAATCTCTTCATCTCCGCTACTGTGTATGAAATAAAACTAAAGTATATAGTATAAAGTATATAGTTATGATGAGCAAGAATGCCTCTTCCAAAATTTAGAATTTTAGCGTCCCAGGGTTGGGGCGGGGCTTTATAGATTATATAGTGAACATACATAAAAACTTTCTTTCTCTGCTCCTGGGTATAAAACAGATAAACTACCAGGTAACCTTACAAGCCACTTCTACCAGAATTGTGACTTTCAAGGCCCCTGGGTCAGGGGTACTGTAGAGATGGTGAGGGGGAGGGATATACTGAAAGAAGGGTATGGAGATAACAAACAGTATTCAGTCTCAAAGTCCATAAAACCACACAAAAAAGAGTAGAGAAAACACGGACCCCCGAAACATCAGAGGTGGGATCAGGTGCCATGGAGGAGTAAGCATCCCCTGCCGACTGGTCACACCCGCCGTGTGCTCCTTGTCATAATCATTAAATAGCGGAAAAAAATCCGTCGTCGATTCAATGTATAAATAATGGACTAACAATTGGAATGAAAAATGTCCGTCAGCATTTGACTTAATAATAAATTGTATTTGCTGACAAGATCGTTATATCGACCATAGAACTTAGGAAATGATGACTTTAAACGAGACTGTTAATATTCTTGTTTCATCAACTTGCCTGTCAATAGTTTACCTCCTTTTAGAAATTGTTCATACATAAGGCATATGCCCTTGCGTATAGAATCAACTGAGATATAAATACTCCGTATACAAAATAAATCAATTGTTTTAAATCTGCTCCCTGCTATTAATAAAAAAAATTACAAGCAAGGATGCCTTTTCAAAAATTGTGCAATGTGTGGACCTAGAATCATGGGTTCTTGTGTGGTGGGGTACTATTGATTATCGCTGAATATCACTGATTAGTTGAAATGCATTTTTGTTCCCCTATTCAGCCTTTCGGTATTGAGTAACCAAACTAATTACTTGCTGAGTGTATAGTTTTGATGATCAATGGTGCATCTTTCAAAATTGTGAATGCCAATGCATCTAGCTTATATCATGAACCAAGTCCAAACACTGGAAAGTTGTTGCGTGATGCTCAGGTGACCTATAAGGTCCATGGTCCTCTTGTTTATAAATTGCTTCACATTAAAGTTATGCTATATTCTATAACAAAAGCTGAAATAACCTTCATTCCTTAAATAACATAGGAAGTCAGTAATGCTTTTTATTCAACACAATATATACGGATTATGTCAGGTATTATTTCCACATATACAACATGTTTGTTTCTCTTGGTTCATGAGTAACATTTATTTTTCACAGAAATATTTTAGTCGCATTTTAAGGTCACCTGAGTAAACTCAGGTCCCCTATTGCTATCCGTTTTCGTCTGTCGTCGTCCGTTGTGTGTTAACATTTGAACATTTTCAGCTTCTTCTCTGAAACCGTTGAACCGATTTCAACCAAATTTGGCATATAGCATTGTTGTATGAAACGGAAGAAATATTGTGAATGTCTTTGTCCCTGCACCTCTGGGTCCTAAGGGGTTGGGCCAAAACCACTAAAATAAGTGCAATATATAAAAATATTTTTTTTACTCCTTGGAATCAAGCAATCAAACTGTTGGTATGATATAATAAGCACTGAGTTCTCTACCAAAATTCTGAAATCCATGGCCCCAGGATCAGGGGTTCTAGTGCTATATGTAGGACAAGGCTTTAAAGACTATATAATGAAAAAGCATTATTTCTTTGAATTTCTTTTTTTCTGCTCCTGGGCATCAAATAACCTGACCAAGTGCTTAGTCAACTTGAATATGGCTGCCTCTTCCAAAATTGTGCATCTCATGGCCCCAGGGTTAGAGGTTCTATTCTAGGGTGGGGCTATATAGATTATATGTTAAAAATACATAAATTCTTTTGAAATTCTTCTTATAATATCTGTTCCGGGCATTAAAGAACCTAACCAAGTGCACATTTCAGTTAAATATGACTGCCTCTTCCAAAATTGTGCATCTCAAGGTTCCAGAGTATATGGTTCTAGTGGTAGAGAGGAGTTATAAAGGTTAAAAAGAGAGGATGAATTATTTCTTTGAAAATATTCGTTTTTGTCCCTGTGTATTAAGAAAATGGACTATGTACAACGTTATGAGGGAGAAGTTTCAAAAAAGTGACTATCATCAGCCACGTAGCTCATATCACTTGACTCGACAGTAATCTAGTGTTTCGGCGCCGCGGTGTGATATATATGAGGTTTAAGATTTTGATTGTATATTGATTAGGTGCAAATCCGCCATCACCAGGAGCCTATTTGGACATCTGTTATACAGATTACTAAATTAGATAGGATATTGAGGAGCATATCACTCAGATTTTGAATGTGTTTAATGACACAGTTGGTTATTCTTGGAGGATTGTATTGCAATCCTTATATTTCTTAGAATATGCTGGTATTTTAATAATTGTATACATCGGTTTTAAAAGCAAATATCACATACAGAATGGGGTTTCTGACTTAGACCCCCATCACATATTCAGTTATTTCTTCTATATATCGTACGAATGTAGCTTTTAATAGTCATTTAAGGTTGTAAAAAATATTTGAATAAAAAAGACTTTACAAAATCCTGATCTCTTTTCATAAAATTGTCCTTAAAGAACAAAAAGCCATTATGAGCGTGACTGATCTCTTTTAATACTAAAACTTAGGAACTATGGCATAATATTGTTTTTTTTAAGTCAGAATGGTGATAATGGCAAATCGGCAGGACAAGTAAAGGGAAATAAAGCAATATTTAATAAACTTTGTTGTTAATTATCATTTATCCAAATATTGTTTTTTATTTATTGATTATTTTAACCATTTTTTTATTTTCTCTGACAGATGAAGTCTAATAAGGGAAGTAAACTTATATTAGTATAAAGGTGAGCAATACACTGCATTGGTTTTGTTTTGGTTTAACTTGGCTAAAGAATATTAATTGCTTTCTTGAATGAAAGACGTACATTTCCCCCGATATAACCATGTGCTGCCAGCAAAATTTAAATAAATAGTCTTGTCCTTAATCTGTTGAAGCCCCACAGCCCAAAATATGAAGAGAATAACTAACAGGGATAATGCTCGAAATATTTAATTTCAGAAATAACTAGTGCTTATTGTAACGGGGACCGTTACAGATGTTCCCCAAACGCTCCCCGACTCCCTTTTGGTGCCATATTCCCTGTAATTTCTATTAAATAAGAAATACTTTATGGAATTTAGACTTAATCAAGATCTTCCCAGAAAAATACAAAATATATTTAAAAATAAGCATTGCACGCGTGTTCATGTGCGTAACAACCATATAATCTTGTCTACACTATCTAAAATTTTAATATCCTTAATATCACAGCTTATAATCCAAAAGTATTTAAAAATATACTCATTCAAGTGTATTTTTAATTTAACTCATTTCTCGTGCACGCACGTGAATAATGACTACACCGTATTGTAGGAGTCCCTTATATTTATCTATGTTCTAAATCCCATCCTGTTTGGTTGAAAAACAAGGGAGTTATAGCCATTTGAAGTTTCAGCCAATCAGATTGCAGCACACATGCATGCGCATGATTTCATAAATTTTTATCTTTATCGTATTGAAAGATATCCTAATGCATGACTATGTTTTAAATTTCAAAGCATTTCGTCGAAAAACAAAGGGGATATAGACATTTAAAGTTTCAGCCAATCAGATTGCAGCACACGTGCATGCGCATGCTTTCATGACAATTCTTATATATCATGCTGTAGATCTTCATAATGTATGACTATGTTCAAAATTTCAAAGGATTATGACAAAAAACAAGAAAGATATTGAAACTTTAGTTTCAGCCAATCAGAGCAGAGCGCACGTGCATGCGCGTCAGATTTTGCTATTTTGACCATGTCATCTTGTTGCTACTACTAATTTATCCATGCAGTGTGAGTTTCAAAAAATTCCAACAAGAAATAGAAAAGTGAAGGCTAAATCCATTATATTGGTAATTTCACATGTTGCACGTGCGCGCTCTTGCTAGCACACGTGCATGTAAGTGCTTTCATGATAATTCTTATATATCATGCTGTAGATCTCCCTAATATATGACTATGTTCAAAATTTCAAAGGATTTTATCAAAAAACAAGAAAGATATTGAGACTTAAGTTTCAGCCAATCAGAGCAAAGCGCATGTGCATGCGCGTGAGAACTTGCTATTTTGACCATGTCATCTTGTCTAAGCTTCTAATATATACTTATATTATGAGTTTCAACGCATTTCATTAAAAATTGAAAATGTTACGGCAATACACATTATATTGGTCATTTCTCGCGTTGCACGTGCACGCTCTTGCAAGCACGTGCGCGCAAAATGACCTTCGTTCGGCAAATCTACACAACATGTCTACTGACCCTAAAACATTTTACGTAAGTCGGACGTGTAGTTTACAAGATCATTCGTGGACAAAATTTTCCCAGGAAGAAGAAAAATAATAATAACTAGAGCCGAGCTCGTTGCAAAGCAACGAGTAGGTCTTCCGTCCGGTTTTGACCAGAAATGCCGGAAGTGACGTAAACAATAGAAAGCAATGAGCTAAGTAGTCACTAGTGACTTTATAATTTCAATTTTCCATTATAACCTTCAAAATAAGCTATTTTTGGCTACTTCCGGTTTGACCGGAAGTGACGTTTATGGACGGAAAGTTAAGATTTAAGCTTCCAGTAACATATGTTGCCCATAAACCTGTGAAGAACTGCAAAAATATGCAATTTTTGACTACTTCCGGTTTGACCGGAAGTGACGTCCCAGGACGTATTTTGACGACTCCATTAGATAAAGCTTGAAATTTTGAACAACTTTGCTTTTTTGACGTATTACAAATTCTCAGTACTTTTTGAGATATTAAGGAAAAACTGTTGGCCCCTTTTGGCCCTTTATTATAGGGGCCAGCCCCTTATCGTTAATATATTTTGAAAGTACGTGACATACCCTACAACTTTTGTTCTATATGTCTTTACAAATTGTTAACATGTAAAAAGAAATTGCCAGAAATTTGTAAAAAATTTCTTAATTCCCGATATGCCTTTTTTCGAGCCATAGCGAGCGCCAAGGTGCTGCATTTCCGGAGAATAAGAAAGGTGTGTGTCACATCAGCACATCTTGCTCTATAATCGCTGAAAATCTTACGTTTCTATCTAAAAGCACTTTTGAGAAAACTGCTGGACAAAGTGACCCTCTGAAAATCACTAAATCGCGGAAATCTCGAAACCTATCTATCAGGTTTGATTGATGTTCCATCAGTCCTGAAAGTTTCATGAAAATTGATTGAGCCGTTTCAGAGAAATCGCGTGCACAAAATCAGTAAGAAAAAAAACAATAATAAAAATAGTGGAAAAGAAACCTAAGAATAACAGTAAGGTCTTCCGCTGAAGACGGAAGACCTTAATAATAATAAGAAACAGAGTAAAAACAATATGTTCCCCAACTTCGTTTGGGGAACATAATAAAGTTCTATACAGAACTACCACATCTCTGAAAACACAGACTTGATTAGATGCCAAAGTGGAGTAAACATTCCCTGTCAACCAATAGAAATAAGAAAATATAACGACAGAAAAGTTGAAGACATATCGAGTAGGGTTAATTTAATATGAATGTTTTTTTTCTTCAGTGGTATTTCTTAATAAGAGACTGACATTGTGTCATCTTCTGTTGCGTCCTTTATTACGAGTACAAATGGATATGTCCAATTAACAAATAAAGAATAAAAATTGATATTTCCATTAATAAAAAGATGTGGCTATATAGTAAAAATCTTTTATTATTTTATGTCTTTTTAAGGTTATATAGTGAAAGTCTTTTTATGTTATTATCTTCACTTTTTCCACTAAAAATAAAATGACATACAGAATATAAGTCTTAAAATAAAAATTGTGATATGAATGGGTTTAAAATTTATTCTCTTTGATTATTTCCAGAAGGAAACATTTATTCTTCATGAAGATATTTTAAATATATAGTCATTTTTCCCCTAATTTTATTTAAAAGACGGAAAATGCTAAAATAATAAGTATACATATTAAAAAAATTCCAACTCCTTTTTTTCCCAAATTGAAAGCTATTTTATTTTATATAAATCTGTTTTTTGTTTTGTAGAAATTAAAGAAAGGTCATGGTTTGTTTGAAAGGAAATTCAGCATGATATCGAATGGACCGAAGGATAATCAATTGTGTATTGAATAACACTGTAAATATTGTAAGATTTTATGCCTCTTATTTAGCTCTTTGTTACATGCGATATTCTATTAAGCAATCTTTCAATTTTGAATAGAAACTCAACATCTTCTTTTTGTATAGCCATTCATGCATTGATATTTGTCTTTTTGTTGTTTTTTTTGTTATCCTTTTATGCAAATCAATGCCATGCATCTTCCTATGAAAATTCTGAGCCATCGATTTACTTATGTAAATTGACAATGACGTGATAAACTTAAAAAAAAATATTTGACTTACACATAAAAATCTCACAAAATTTTCTCTGACTTCAAAAAAATAAAAAAAATAATTTGAGATCTCGAATTACACAATCCGTTCCCACAGATTACTTATTCGTTCCCTCGATTTTTAATTCGAAATACACATTCCTTTCCCATGGATTATCAAATCGTTCTTACAGATAATCAATTCGTTACCTCAAATGACACAATCCGTTATCTCAGATTGTAATTCATTCTCTCAGTTTAAACAATTCGTTCCCTCGGAATGTAAACCCTTCTCACGATTTCATTGATATCAGCTATCTGTACATATCGGATATTGCGATACGTGTTTTATGAATAGAATATTGTAGGTGTTTAGATCCTACCTTTTAATACATATTACGGTTCAAAATGAGAAAATAGAATGAACCTGACTCAAATCTATATTCTAGTACTGATATTTATATTTAAAAAGTCCTGGGTTTTGTTTTACGTGTATATTAGAATAATTGAAAGTCCTATATATTAAAAGTAAATATGGCTCCTGTGTAATTGTTTTTTATCTAAATAAAATATACGTTGAATTAGCTATAAAAGAGGTTCGAAACGACCACGGTTGCTGAAATAAAATACACGAATCACATTAATTGATTCAAATAGTTAGATTTGAATGTATCCAACATTACTTAATTATATACATATATACATGTAAAAAATTAGTGAGCACTGATTGCCAAAATTATAAAACTAATGTTACAAATCGAAATCTCGAATTATTAATCCGTGGGATCGGACTGTGAAATTCGAGATCTCGAATTATAAAACGAGGGAACGAATTGATAATCCTTTGGATCGGATTGTGTAATCCGAGATCTCGAATTATATACCGAGGGAACGAATTGATAATCCGTGGGAACGCATTGTGTAATTCGAGATCTCAAATTAATTTTTACTTTTTTGAAAAATCAACGTGTCCCTTCATGGCTTTCGTAGAGTTACCTGTGTTAAACCGCGATCAATTTCACACCGCGAGGACTCCCGGTAAATACGGAAACCGCGTTGACTGTAGTGTATGTATTAGAGTGTTTTCAGAAATGAAAATAATTAAAGCTTCTGACATATATTGTATTCAATTCTTTTTAAAGCAGGAGGCTCTTAACTCTTTTTTTCATTGAAGAATTCTCACTCTATGGTAGTTTTAGACAGTTGAAATGCTCTGCATTTTGATGCAAAGTATTCTTAGCATTATCTTTACTTAAAGAGATAAAGATAACAAGCAGTGATAACAATGAATCTATAAACATTACAAATATATATAAAGGGAAATACAAGAGGTGAGACCAGGTGCTTTGGAGGCGTTAACATCCAATAGTGACCAGTGTACCCTATATATATATTAGGAAATTGAAACATTCCAAAGTCAGGTTCATTATGAAACCAAAGGCAAATATACAACCTAATGAGAGGTTAAATTTGCTATCAAGGTCATTATATTGACCATATAATTCACGAAATGCTGACTTTGAACAGTGAAATTAAAATCCCTATCACATCCACTTATCTGTCAGTGCCCTTTCTCGGTTCACAAACTGATCGCAAATGGAGCGCTATCTTGAGAACTGGATAAGGTTAAAAAAGTAGACACCACTTGCAATTGAACGATAGAGGTATATTACTACATAAATTATGAATCTGGTGGACGAAAAAAGCTGATGATCTCTTTTCTCACACAATAAATGTCAGTTGGTTTGTATTGTATAAAGTAAACAAACCATCTTTATATGAAATTGTTATATGTGGCAGACTCTGTTGTGCCTTTTATTTCAAGTTCGATGAAATATAATGAGCTGACGTATGAAGTATGAACTATTTTTATTCATTTAAAATGGGAATCCGATCCAAAAAAATCAACTGCCCTTCGTTTATTTTTTATTTGACATCAAAGGTGGAAAAATTTGGTGAGATACGCTCTTCAGTCTTTATTAAAATAACAGCAAGACCTAATTTGGTTTATCACGAATTTTTTTTTATTTTGCACGACTCTTAGGTGACTCTTTACTTAGTTCACAGGACATATTATAGTAAACATTAAAGAATAATAAATCTTATCATCTTTCATGTTTTTCTCCCAAAAGATTTTAATATAAAAAAAAGAACTAATTTATCTTCAAGCGTTTGTGAAGTGAAGAGTTTATCAAATCGTTATTTACATAACGTTTTAACGTGGACTTAGGAAAAATTCAATTTAGATTGGTTTGTTGTCCAATAAAAAAAAACTGACAACATACAAAAGCCTTTGCAAATTTGTTACATGTAACATTAAATGAAAATTGCGCCAAAATTTTCATCATTTCATTTATCAAGAAAATATACATAAAACAGTACACGAAGAATTTTAATTGTACTTCCCAGAGCAAAAATCTGCATATCAAGAGGGCTGAACGGTTACCTGAGATTATACCAGCAATCCATAGATTATGAATTAAACTGCCCGAAGAAGATTTGTTGCCCCACGCAAGAGCTTTAAGGTTTCGTCAAAGGGCATCATGTCCAAAATTTTATTTTTACAATAGCCTCAAAAGTATGTAAGGTATAAAGTTAAAACTTTTACAGTTTATAAATTATTTATTGGTTAACAGATAGAAAGTATCAGTTGATAAAAATGATACTTGGAATAATATTAATTGAGATAAGGATATGGAAATAACGAACAGTATTCAATCTCAACGTCCATTAAACAAATATACAAAATAAGAGCAGAGCAAACACGGACCTCCGAAACATCAGAGGTGGGATCAGGTGCCATGGAGGAGTGAGCATCCCCTGCCGACCGGTCACACCCGCCGTGTGCTCGTTGTCATAATCAGGATATAACGGAAAAAATCCGTGGTCAATTCAGTGTATAAATAATGGACTAACAATTGGTATGAAAAACGTCAGTCAGCATTTCATTCAACGATAAATTGTATTTGCTGACAAGGTCATTGTATCGACCATAGAATTTACGAAATGATGACTTTAAACGAGACTGTTGATATTCCTGTTTCATCAACTTGCTTGTCAATAATTTACCTCGTTTAAGAAATTGTTCATACGTAGAGCATGCTCTTGCGTATCGAATCAACTGAGATATAAATACTCCGTATGCAGGTGATGAAGGTATATTGCTGCATAAGTAAGGGAAGTTGACGATAGAAAAGTTAAAGTCATCAAATTGAGAAAATTGAGAAAAATTCTTCTTAAAAATGCATATAATTTCAAAAAATTTACCTAATTAATTCTATGCTTTTAGTGAAAACCATAATTGCAGAAACAAAATATGTTTATCAATGAAGGGCAAGTTGAACTTGGATAGCCTCTGGAAAGTTGTTTTCCTTGTTTATTTTGTCCAAATGTTAAGACTTGAAAGTGAAAGTACACTGCAAATGGCGGATTCTATAAGGGTCTTGTCTTTATACATGCCATGCTCTCAATAACAGGCTTTCAGAGACCATTCATGTCCGACTTGCCCTTCAATGATAAACATAAATTATATCTACAATGTTGGTTTTCACAAATAGGAGAGAATAAAGCAGGTGCATTTTTTTTAAATATGCACATTTTCTGATACAATTTTTCTCAAAAAAAAAATCTTCATAAAAATATTTGTTATCATGTAATAGTTTCTATCTATTAATCAGTGATATATTTACAAAATGTAAAAGTTTTGACTTCATACCACACATAATTTTGGAGCAATTGTAAAATTATTTTTTTAGACATGTTGACCTTTGACAAAACCTTAAAATGACAAGGATCACCAAAATAATTACTTAGTAGTTTCATAAACTCATAAATTGAAGTTTAATCTTTCCCCTATTTATTTTTTCTATTAAGCATTATTTTCATAATGGCCCGACTCTAGCCTTTCATCATGATTTGAAAAATCTTAACTAAAAATTCATTTTTATTTGCAGCCTTATTTTCTAAATAAGTTTTGATTTATTTCTCTTAAAATTTCACTTTGCAGAACAGTGCATGTAAATATAATAAATCATGGTTTTGTTGTTCTGAATTTGATTCCGTTTATTAATCTTCTATTTCCTCAAGATTGGATCAAGGTTGTCCCTAGGTATTCCAATGTAAAAATTCAATTGTTTATTGAGGCCCTATGAACTGAGAAAGTTTTGCTGTACAATCGGCATCGGCGTCCCAGGTTTAAAAAATTATTCAATATTTTTTTTTTCATACGATCCGATTTGCCTAATCTATGTGTTGTTTTTTTTTGGTCACCCGTCGGTTGTCAGATGCTGTTCATACAGTTATAGAAATTCCAGGTTAACACTTTTGATGCATGTTACAGATTTTGGAGCAATGTGGCAGTTCCACTTGTTGACCAGACGACCGTAGCTAACAGATCTTAGGTGAATGTGTGATTTATGTCTGCTTTTACTTGACAGATAACTCAGTCATAAAAATGTAACTTTTTACCAAAATGGATTTGAAGAGCGCATTTATGATACTATGAGTAGATCAAGTTATAAGAGGGAACTGAACGAGGACACCAATAAAATTTTTTTTTAAATAAAGAAACCATGTGTAAGATAAATAAATGCAGTATAATAAACTCGAAAGGAAAAGATTGTTCCTTATCCTGTGGTCTTTATAAAATTGATAGTTTTGAATTTTAATTCCAATAGAGTTTTGTGCATTTTTTATAGTAACGAATTCTGACAATGTGAAAAAAATGGCATTGTGACCAAAACTACATGAAAATATGTGGAGAATAGTTTTGCTTGTTTTCTTTTTTATATATACTGAAAGGAAAAAGAGACGCAGGGTAGCATAAAATTCGAAAACATTTTGAATGCATGTCCGAAAATTACGAAAATTGTTCAGATGAAAAATTTAGTTACTTAGCCCCAGAATCAGAATTCAGAATTACTCAACCATAAAATGTATGACGTCACTTAGGGAAAACTCTTTAAAGCCCAAAACACGTGCAATTTGATGACGATTAGTTTGTCCACAAATCATGTTGCTCCATTTGATGCACCTGAGGTACATATGTATACATATCGTTTTTCAATATTTAGAAACGGTATGTATTTCTTGCAATCTTAGTACACTTTATAGAAATTCCATGGGCTCTAGTTTTCGAAAACCTTATTACCGTTCACGGTGGCCTAGTGGTAGAGCGTTCACTTCGTGATCGGGAGGCCCGGGTTCATTTCTCGTTTCCAGTGCCGCGTCAAACCTAAGAGGTAAAAATAGGTAGCGACTGTTCCTTCGCCAAGCGCTCGGCATTAGAAGTGAAAGTCACGGGTCTTTCGGATATGACCTTAAAAACGTGGGTCCCGCGTCACGGTAGGCGTTGGCACGATAAAGAACCCTCACTGCTCAATGGCTCTGAGTGCCGAGTATAGGTCTAAATTTGAAGCCCTTCACCGGCATCGGTGACGTCTCCATATGAGTGAAAAATTCTCGAGAGGGTTAAACATTAATATACAATATATCAATCAATCTATCGAAAACCTTATAAATGAATAAGGTAATGACAGGTAATTAAGCAGTTTCTTGTAAAGTTCCTCCATGAAACTTGTTACCCGTTGTCAGAGAAAGGGTCTAAAATGGTTTTTAATCAACCGTGTCGATAACGTTAACGCGAAACAGAGCCATGTTACGAGCGGGTTATTTGTCCTGCAATCTCTCAAATCCCAACCTTTCTACGGCGAAAATGACTGTCTTACACAAGACAGTTATAACCATTACATTCACACGAAAAATGAAATAAAACAATTCCACACTTTGGTTTTTGAGCCGGTCAACTTACGTTGTGTTCATCTAAATGGCACATGCGCGCGTCGCTTTACCTTTCGGTATATAAGCTAGTGAAAAGAAAAAAGAAGATATCTTTTTAAGATGTTAATTTGTATTCATTCAAACTTCAAATTAAAAATCCTATATATTGCATTAGAGGCAGAGGCAGAGAAGCAGGGCCTCGGGCAAAACAGAATCTAGTCTCTCATTTTTTCTCAGATTTTCCATAAATTTATTAAGTTTTCGTTTGCCTTGCGCAGTCGTTAGATCATCTGTTAAGGTATCGCGAACTAATGAGTTTATAAATATTCTGCTGGCTTAAATGCCCCTGTTGGACGTGGAAACCGGTCCTTCGGATGAGACTATATAAGAAAGGTTCTGTCTCGCAGAAGGTGCTGGCACAAAAAGACCACTCAATGCTCAATGACCGTAACTGATGAGTAAAGGACAAAAATATCAGCTCTTCATCTGTAAGTGGTTGTGTTTCCATATGTGTGAAAAATTCTTGAAAGGGGCGTTAAGAAAGAAAAGAAACAAACAAAACACACTCAGGAATCAGCACATTTTGTTTATATTCTCCAACTAATCTTGCCAGTCTTCACAGCAAACTACTTCCTCTCATCTTTCTTTTTTTTTTTTTTTTTGCAGAGGGCTCATTTGATTAAATGATGAACTTTGGATATCTCAACAATATTTTGTATATAGACGTTAAAAAATGTCTGTACCTATATAGGTACAGACATTTTTTAACGTCTATATACAAAATATTGTATATGAATATATGAATTGCATACGTTATGAAAGTTATCTAGGGAAATAATGGTTTTAATTTCTGACGAAATCGTGTAATTTATTATATTTCTTTTACTATTTACTCCATTTATTAAGGAGAAAAAAAATAAATTTCTTTTTGAAATCTGACAATTGTGAATGCAATGGGTTTTGTATTGTATTCATTACAAAAGTAGCATAAGTCTATGCCTATTCTTATTTCCGTAACTTTCTATTCATGATAATGGAGCTTGTACATTTGCAATAATGTTTTAGATTATTCCTTTCCTAAAGGATACCAAGAAGGGGCCATTACTTTTAATACACATCTACGTTTCTTTACAAGAAGGCCTCTCACATTTTACAAAGAGCGAAATCAACATTACGAACAGAACAGATAAGACTTTTTATCTTTTTTTCATTCTACATGTATTATGGGACCAAATTTATTCATTTTAAAACACATAAACCTTTTCAAAACTCATTTTCAAGCAAAACTTATGCCTCATATATTTTTTTGGTTTTCAAAAGGTAAGATAAAGAACTTGTATGGAATAAAAACAAAATAGCCCAGAAGTTACACACACAATTTTGTATTTTATACCCATGTATTTTTTTAGATGCCTTTTTTAGTATCTTTTGTTCTTTCTGTACCTTGGTACAAATAAAAACAATTTTTGAAGCCACCTCTTGTTTCAGGTTTTATTATTTTATGATGGCATTTCATACTTTATTGCACTACTTAGAGTTTAGCTTTAAATCCAAACTTTTCAAACTGAAAGGATCGATAATGATGATTATACAACAGGTAAAATTTACAACACGTATTTTATATTAACATGTGCATTGAATCTGAAACGTTTAGTTTATTTTCCAGGTCACTCGGGTAGATGAAGTACAAGTCACTAGGGTTTCATATACATTTAAGGTAGGGTTCTTCTCACATTTCTTGTATTTTAAAATTAATGAAATTTTCACAGAATCAAGAGGACAATATCACTAAGTGATAGTATCAGCAATATAAAAATTGACCGTTTAAAATTAGAGGCAAGGTCAGAACACGGTCGTTACGTTTTCCCTTGACATTAAGAAAAAAAATTACCCGGTACTGTTTCTAATCATGCGATCCTTACTTGTAATTCAAAAGATTGAATGTTTTTCTTTTTTTAATAAAAAGATACTACCATATGGGGCCTAAAATATGATATTACAAAATTGACATGGATAATTTAAACAAAATGGATATTTGCTAATCCGAATTTCCTCAACTTTTCTTAAATTTCATTATTTATTAGCAATTTGAATATGCCTCCAATATTTTAACTTTTTCTAATTTTCAGTCATAGTGAAGGTGTCACATAAAGGTACAAATGATACAAAAACTAAAAGTTTTTATCGTTTACTAAGAGAGAAATAACACTTTATACTGATTTTTGGCTCAAATCAGTACTAAGATTTGAAGCATTTAAGAGCCAACATAGGTGTAGTATTTGTGCAAAATCTTATTTTTTTTATATATTTTGAAACTTTAGTCCCTTATTATTAATTTAACTTTCATTTGAAATTTTTGTCTATAGTCTTTGATTGCATAAAATTATAACTAAATTCAATGTTCTATAATAATTTTGAGAGGCAGAGACGAAAATATTTTCAAACGCCACCATTCCGCCAAAAATATTGTCCCTGCTAGTTTTTAACGCATTCATTGCTTCTTAGACAACCATCCTTCATATTTTTATCAAACTAGATTAACCCTTACTCTTATTAAAAAAAATAAAGAATACCAACGTTTTATCAAACTGCGCAAGGCTCACGTGATCCAAATTCTTATCATTCTAAATAAATATACATTTTTATGATTTTCACATATAGCACATGATTAAAATCAGTTTATGTTTGATAAAATTTTAAACATGAATAAATATTTTGTTTTGATCGATACTCGAAAATTAGTATAATATTTCAGTGGATAAAAGTTAAAACAATAAAATCTATTGAACGAAAGAAGTCGCCTTCAAATATGTAGATACACCTCAATACAATTCAAAATATGAACATAATTAAGAAGGTATAACACTTTATATGTTGATAAGTTGATAAAATATAAGTTGATATACAAAGTAATAATACAACAAATGTAGAGCCATTTACGCTTCCGTAGTTATCTGTCTTTCTGAAATTGTTGACAACACATTTAACGCATAAAATAATATTAAATGATTTCATAAATTATTTTCATTCTCAATGAAAATAATTTGCTGAAGATGTAAAAATGATATTGCATCAACATTGTTCACATTGCGATGTAGACGATGTCGACATGTAAAAACGATACCAATGTAGATGGTGTAAACGCGATATCGTTTCAACAGTGTTTAGCTTGCAATGTCGACGATATCGACATACAACGTAGAAATAAAACAATGTAGATGATGTAAACGCGATATCGCATCAACATTGTTTACATTGTGATGCCGACGTCAATGATGTTGTCATATAGAAACAATAACAATGTGGACGATGAATATGCGATATTGCATCAACGTTGTTTACATTACAAAGTCAACAACGTTGACAAAAATTTAACAATGCAGACGTTGTAAAAGAGATATTGCATCATAATGTGCACTGCAATGTCTTTATAACTGATAAAAACATTATAGGAAGGATATGGAAATAACGAACAGTATTCAATCTCAACGTCCATTAAACAAGTATACAAAATAAGAGCAGAGCAAACACGGACCCCCGAAACATCAGAGGTGGGATCAGGTGCCATGGAGGAGTGAGCATCCCCTGCTAGACTATCTAATCACAAAATCGTGCCAACATTGTTGTCACTGCGATGTCGACAATATCGCATTGATAAAGTAAACTGGACATATTACACCAAATTTTGTTCATATATCTTGCCATTGTTTTTTGTCGATTCAGTGCAGGTTTAAGTTCTTTTTGATGATTTTTTTTCACATGATGATTTGCATGTATAGTTTCGCCGACTGAAACGTACAAATTTTATTACTTTGCTTGTTTGCAACTTTTTGGACCATTTCATGCTTGAATGATGTACATATATTTAATGTAGAAAAGAATTCTAGTCCAAATGTTATTGTAGGTCTAAAGGAGAGAAAATATGGTAGTTTAAATTACTGCATTTTGCTTGCAAAATCATATAAACATGCAGTGTCAGTATCTAATTTGGATGTCATTAGAAAAGTATACGAGTCTCACACCTTTTTACATCTGTTGAAAAAGAAACTACTGCTGAATTTCTCAAATAGTAAAATCAAAATGTATTTCCTCTGTAATCTTTGTAAAAACATCGAACAGTTAATTCTTATAAAATTATGTAGATAGTAAGCTTCACAAAATTTTTTCAATAATCAAGAAATCAGAAACATTGCCTTGTAAGATGAAGATAGATGTTATTGTCTATAGTTAAATGTGTTGCATTTTTAAAAAAAAAAATAATGTATATGAAGAAAGAGCCAATAAAAAAAATGTTTTATCATACCAACATCAAAAATAAACTATTTTAAACCCATAAAAGTATTTCTGTTTTATACACCATTTTCAACTGAGAGATGCATTGAAAATACTGTTTACGCACAATGTATTATAAATAAATAAATCCATTTAAAGGTCTTTTCATCGACGTAATGGTCTATAAAATATATGTGCAGGTAGCTTTGTTTATTTTATGTCCCACATATATTTTTTTGGAATTGCTGATTTTTCTTCGGGATACTGACAGTATACCACTGAACATTATGTGTTCATGCACCCAACAATCAAAGATTTGAATTTTATGCATTTGTTTTAGATTGTACTATTAAGTGCCTATTTGCGTTTAATGGCTCATGTGTTTGAAAACTGGGATTCCCGTAATATCCTCAAATTAACAAAGGATAATGTACCCTCGGTCCACCAGTAAATTGACAAAAAGTTAAATTTCTAATATTTTTTTACATATGTTTTGTATCATGCACTGATATCTGGACCCTGACGGAACACTTATACTACTTTTGCCAAAAATAGAAAGGTAACTTATAAGATATAAATCTTAAATCTGGGTAGGGATTCAATGCTTACAACAAATTCCAATAGAGGTTTGACCCAGTTCCACTCTTTGAAACCATTGAAATATGTGAACACAATTGCAAGAAGGTTCTTTTTTTGCCTTTAGCTGGTCACGTATGTTAAAGAAATCTACCTATATGTGAAAGAAGAAAATTGTAGCTGATAATTTGCGCTGATATGTTGTATAAAAAATAATTTTTAATCTAGCTGACTTTTCCATTATAATAATAAGGAGAAAAAATATTTTATTCGGACGTAAGAATAAATTCATATGCATATATACAGGTGTCTCATTATATCGCGGTACTTAATTCTTTTGCATAAAACGTGTCATTTCTAATTTTTATTTTAACTTACATCAAATGATAATTATAATTCTAACTTAAGCTTTGGCTTACTTTTCAGTGTCCAATTATTTTCCAAGCTTGCATCGTTTAATTTGCGGTCTATTTTTAAAACAGGAAGTCTTATTTACCTCCTAAATTGGAGAGTCTTATTGTATCGCGGTATGGGAATACATGGAAACTTGTGAATGACACAGACCTCAAATTTTATTTTTGAATTTACTGTGACGCGAGGCGAACTCGTCAACACAATTTTTATAGGGAACGTCGGTTTCTATTGTGAAAATTATTTAATACTCCATATTGAATCACACACTGTAACACTATAATCCACTGCACTAGTAAATCCCAATATATAAATCCCAGTGTATCAATTTGATTAAGTAAACCTTGTATTAAACCTTTACCTTTCTTAAAGTAATAAAACCAATTCTATTCTACTATTTATTTACAGTTTAAAGAAAATGAAAGTCATGAAAAATTATTAAAATAAATCAACCCAACTTCTTTTATTCTCCTAACTTACCTAATAATTCCCTATTAAAACTATATATACCAATGAATACCTTTATATTTATTACGAATCCCTAAGATTTTAACCAATTACCAGAGCTACACATTGGTAAATATTTCGGTGTAACCCAATCACCAGAGCTACACCTTGGTAAATATTTCGGTGCAACTCGGTGTTTACCAAGACAAACCAAGTCACCAATACACAACACCTTGGTAAATTTCGGTGTAAAATTGGTGCTGGTATTAATTTCGAGGAATAAGAGAAATAATAGCCGTTTAATAATTTAGGCTATCACCAATAATTTCTCCGAAAGCCCTTGGTGTGTAAAAATTTTACCAAAGATCTCGGTGAAATATCAGGTGTCACTTGGTAAATCCTAACCAAACTATAATAAATGTTTAATTACCAAATCCTCTCTAGCACGTCTTAACTGAGCCTCCGACATCTTCAAAATAATCAACAAGTCTACAGAGCAATTAACCAATTGAACTATTTATACTGGTCATCCCCTCAATGACAGTTATATACTGCGAATTAATAGAGATGCTGGCTAAGAAACTCCCCCTACCAGACGGCACCCCACTGTGAATAAATAGAAGTTGATAAGTGATACAAATTAACAAAGAAACATTAAGCAATGTATTTACACAGCAATTCACTACTGTAAAATTAGATCATTAAACAATTATCAGGATAAAGAGAGTTACAAAACTTACCTATCAAGGTAAAATATAAATTTGTAACATAACCCCCCTCTTTAAAAAGTTTAGCCCCTAAACAATTTAACTTTGACTGTAGTGAATTGCTTTACATCAATTTAACATCATAAAATGTACAAACACACAAAAACTTTAAGCATTGACAAAAGTTCTTCTCTTTACTGGTTTACTCCATTACGTGTTGACATCTGCACATTTCAAGTCTCTTTTTCACTACGCTTTCTAATTCCACAAGTCCATAAAATTTACACTCCTCCTTGATACCTGCTAGAGCACTTCTCTCATCGGGTAAAATTCTTACATCTTTTCGTCCATTGTTTCTCAGATAATTTAAAATTATTCCAAAATGCTCCGGATCTCTGTCCAAGAAATAAGACGGAATAATTCCATTAGAAGATTTGATTTGCATCAACTTTGCCAACTTTGATGGGATAGATGTTATCGTGTCCTTCGTTGTCTTGAATTTATATCCACCAACATCTAACTGCACCATGTTTTTCTGCATTTGTTCAATTTGTTTGATGACACTCAGCTCCTCTTCTTCTTTGTCGAATTGATCGTCTGCTTCTATGGATATTTCGTCATATTCCTTACTAACCGAACTCACTAACTGCGACCTTGACCTTGTTCGCGATCTGGATGGCATTGGTCTTCGGACGAAAATTTTAGTAATTTGTAATGGAAAGATGTTCTTACTCCATTTTTCTAACTCCTCTTTTGCTTGGCTTCCTGTAGAATCCGTGCGTAAATTAACAATGCTGTAGCCGAATCCTCTTTTGCAGTTTCCATGCTCTTGGTCCTTTCTCGAAAGAGTTGCATTGCATTCCTTACAACTGTACTTAAATCCACTGTGTTGCTCCTGTGCATGCCTATTTGCTGCATAGAGGCTCTCTGACTTAAATTTTTCACACACATTGCACACGTAAGTTATTACCTGAAAATATAAAACAAAGATTAAACTAGTGCTAATTGTAACGGGGACCGTTACAGATGTTCCCCAAACGCTTCCCAACTCATTTTTGGTGCCATATTCCCTGTAAGCTTCATTATTAAAACAAAATCTATGCAATTGAGACTTTAACGTGTACAGAAAAGTGTTCCAAGTTCATTCAAATTTTAGCATTGCACGCGTGTGCATGTGAATGCATGTGCGTAATGACCATATCATCTTGTCTATACAATCTATATATTTTAATATACTAAATATTAAAGCATTTAATCCAAAAGTATTAAAAAATACGCTCATTCAAGTGTATTTTTGATTTAACTTATTTCACGTGCACGCATGTGCATTTATGAGCAAGGTGACCATACCTTCTTGTAGAAGTCCATTACATCTATGTATGTTCTAAATCCCATCCCGTTTGGTTGAAAACCAAGGGAGTTATAGCTGTTTAAAGTTTCAGCCAATCAGATTGCAGCGCACGTACATGCACGTGTATGAATGTGCATTGTGACAATACCTTCTTGTAGAAATCCGTTATATCTATCCATGTTCCAAATCCCATCCTGTTTGGTTGAAAATCAAGGGAGTTATAGCTATTTAAAGTTTCATCCAATCTGATTGCAGCGCACATGCATGCACGTGTTTTCATGATAATTCCTAGATATCTCGTTGTAGGATATCCTAATGCATGGCTATGTTCAAAATTTCAGAGGATTTTGTTAAAAAACAAGAAAGATATTGAGACTTTAGTTTCAGCCAATCAGAGCAAAGCGCACGTGCATGCGCGTGAGATCTTGCTATTTTGACCATGGCATGTTGTCTTTGCTTCTAATCTGTCCTTATACTATGAGTTTCAATGCATTTCATCAAAAATTGAAAAAGTTACATCTATATCAATTATATTGGTCGTTTTTCATGTTGCACGTGCGCGCTCTTGCAAGCACGTGCGCGTTAAATGACCTTCGTTCGGCAAATCTACATAACATGTCTACTGACCCTAAAAACATTTCACCTTACTCGGATGTGTAGTTTGCAAGATCATTCGTGGACAAAATTTTCCCAGGAAGAAGAAAAATAATAATAATAATAATAATAAGAAACAGAGTAAAAACAATATGTTCCCAAACTTCGTTTGGGGAACATAATAAATGAACAGCACGCTACAACCAATCTTAATATAAATAGAAGTCACTATATTGAGTGGGCACTTTATAATTTCGTTTTGCACGTTTCTCATTTCTAGCTTCACTTTTCTCCTTAGATGCACTTTTAGATACAATGTCACTACACTGCACATGTCCAATGTTATCCAAATCACAAACATCACCATCAACATTCTCGTCATCACTTATCTTCACAACATCACCACTCACGTCATTGTCAATCCCATCTAAATGCATATTTTCACCATCACTAGCCAAAATTCTACCCGTTATTTCAATATCCATAGTCTCACTAATAATCCATTCTGGTTTATTTTCTCCCAAATAAGGTTTTAATCTGTCAGAATGCACCACTTTTGGTTTTGATCTCTGAGATTCCTGAATTCTGTATGTCACATCACTTATTTTCTTCACTATTAAAAACGGTGCTATCCAATGATTACGCAATTTTTGAGATAACCCTTTCTTCTTTGTTGGGTCATGTAACCATACTGCATCACCGAATTTATACTCATGAAAATTGATATTTTTGTCATATCTCCTTTTCATTGTATCTGCAGTAAGCTTTAAATTTTCCCTGGCATAATCATACACACTTCTCATTTGTTCAGCAAATTGAAATGCATAATCTGATTTGAACTGTTTTTGCTTTTCATGTTGAACTTCGCCGAACATCAAATCAATTGGTAAAGTTATCTCCCTTCCAAACATCATGTACGAAGATGACACTTTTGTTGCTTCATGCACAGATGATCTATAAGTCATAATCACAACCGACAAAAACATATCCCAATCTCTTTGCATAGGATCTATGAAAGCTGTTAACATATTTTGAATTGTTTGATTTGCACGCTCTACCATCCCATCTGATTTTGGTCTAAAAGGTGTGGTTCGTGTTTTATCCATATCTAACAATTCACAAATTTCCTTAAACAATCCTGATTCAAAATTTGTTCCTTGATCAGAATGAATTTCTTTAGGTACACCAAAGACACTGATGAATCGATCAATTAGAGCAGATGCAACAGTTCCTGCTTCCTGGTCACGTAATGGCACTGCTTCAGTCCATTTAGTGAAATAATCAGCTATCACCAGAATGTACCGATTTCCTTTTTCAGTTTCAGGTAGAGGGCCCATTATGTCTATCGCTATTCTTTCCATGGGAGCTCCTACAACATATTTCTTCATTGGTCCTTGATAATGTTTCACAGGTCTTTTTCTTGCAGCACACACATCGCAAATTTTACACATGTGTTGAATATCCTTCCTCATATTAAACCAATAGAATCTACATTTCACTCTTTCCAAAGTTTTGTTTACCCCTAAATGCCCAGAAGTTCTAGAACTGTGTTACTCATTCATCACATATTTCTGTAATTCTTTAGGCAAGACAATTAACCACAGTACTTCTTTTCCACTATCTGATTCCCACTTAAAGTACAACACATCATCCTTTAGCGTTAGTGAATCATACCGGGCCCAGTAATGTTTCACTTCTAAGGATTCGGAAGAAATATCCTTCCATTCAGGTTTAATCCCTGATGATTTCCATGTCATGACATTTTTCAAAATACTATCATTTTGTTGCATTTCCGACATCTCTGGTACGGATACAACTCTGTTACACATAGCGACATCAACTGGCGTAACAGTATTCGGACTCGCACTCACGTCATTCTTTAACGCAATTTCCAGCAAGCTACCCGAAAACTCACATCCACTGATGTCCGTTTGAATGCCAATCTCTTCACTAGAAGTGACATTCTTTTTCTCAACTTTATCACAGTAGGAACACTCAACATGAAAACAAGGTCGTCTGGACAACGAGTCAGCATTCGCAAGCAACCTTCCCTGTCTATGTTGAATTTCCATATCATAAGTAGACAAAATTTCAATCCATCTAGCCATTTGACCTTCAGGATTTTTGAAATTAAGCAACCAACGCAAAGCACCATTATCAGTTCTCACAATGAAATGTCTGCCATAAAGATAATGATGAAATTGTTTCACTGCTTTCACAACTGCCAACAATTCCTTTCTCGTCACACAGTACTTTCTTTCTGGTTTTGAGAGTGACTGACTGTAATAACATATAACTTTTTCCTGATCATCCTGTATCTGTGACAACACAGCACCAAGTCCTGAATCACTTGCATCCGTGTCCAACACAAATAGTCCAGTTCTGTTTGGGTAAGCCAATATTGGAGGTGACACAAGTAGCTCCTTCAAAGTCCTAAAAGAAATATCACACTCTTCAGTCCACAAAAATTTTCTCCCCTTTTCAGTAATTCTGTGAAGTGGTTTGGCGATAGAAGCAAAATTCCTGATAAATTTCCTATAATATGAGCACAATCCCAAAAAGCTCCTAACGTCAGTCACATTCTTAGGAATTACCCAATCCTCAATAATTTTTGTTTTATCTGGATCTGTAGAAACTCCATTCTCATTCACCACGTGTCCCAGAAATTTCACTTCTTTTTGAATTAAAACACATTTCTCTGGATTTAATTTCAAATTCGCTTCCCTAATTCTTTCAAACACTTGAGATAAATTTGAAACTTGATCCTCAAAAGAGTTGCCAATCACAATAATGTCATCCAGGTATGCCATACAAATTTTCCAATTCAAACCATATAGCACTTTTTCCATTAGTTTTACAAATGTTGCACCACTATTACACAATCCAAATGGCATGACTTTAAACTGCCAAAACCCACTGTCAAATGTTGCAAAAGCTGTTTTTGGTCTATCCTCTTGCTCTACCTCAACTTGCCAATAACCACTTTTCAAATCTAAAGTTGAAAACCACTTAGAACCACTTAAAGCATCTAATGAATCATCAATCCTTGGTAGCGGTTGAAAATCTTTCACAGTCACATCATTAATTTTTCTGTAGTCCAAACAAAATCTAGCTGTCCCATCCTTCTTTGTCACTAATACCACTGGAGAAGCCCAAGGTCCATTTGATGGTTCAATTATGTCAGCATCCTGCATTTCCTTCACCGAATCTTTCACAATTTGTTGTTTAGCTAAAGGAACTCTCCTGGGTCTCTGCTTTATTGGAGTTGCACCCTGTGTATCTATCTTGTGAGTCACTAGATTTGTTCTCCCTATGTCACCCGAATGTTTAGAAAACACATTTTGATTTGAAAGTAATATTTGTTTCACTTTTTCTTTTTGGTCACTGTTTAAATTCACAGAGCTATCCTCAAATAACCTCTCCAGATGTTTCGGTAAACAATTAGATTCACTTGTCTGACATCTACGGACTTCATTTGTGTCTGTTTCTAACTGCACTTCATTCACCTCAACACATTCAGCGACTATAACATTTTTATTGAGGCTAATGTCTTGATCAGTTAAATTCAATAGCCTTACGTTAACACTATCTCCAGACACATTAATCACACTTGATGCTACTTAAAGATTGTAATGGTCACTAAATTGTTCACTTGGCTCAATCAAAGCAAATTCAGAGTTTTCCAGAGCATCAATCACTTTTCCCTGTACAATTGCTTCACTATTTGCTGGCACACAAGTTGACACTGCAATCACCACTCTACAACACATGGCCTCTACACTAGATTTGAAACAAGGAATAATACTGTTTCCCAACTTTAAATTTTGTTCACTCAAAACGACATCACAATGGTGTTCCATAAGAAAATCCATTCCCAGAATCCCGTCACCTTTAATATCAGCAAGCCA